>JAHWFP010112391.1:0-42905 GCA_023313725.1 Lithobius niger
GGGGGGGGGGTCGAGAACTCTCGCAAATGCTTTATAAGCTTACACATTGTGAGAAAGGAGAGGGGCTCTCGTGAAAATGCTTTAGCGGTACTAGAGGTATTAGGGAGTCTCAAAATCGGATGCCCCAACAGTTAATCATGGGCTTTCGCACACTGATACAGAGAGTATTAAAATGACGAATTAGCAACAAGAGGGCCCCGGAATCAGGAATGTTAAAAATTGGCTCTGCAAATGCTTTATAAGATTAAGCATAAAGCATGTCGATATTAAATGTGACTCATCAATCACATTTAATATCGACATGCTTTATGCCTAATCTTATAATGCATTTGCAGAGCCAATTTTTAATGTTCCTGATTTTGGGGCCCTATTGTTGCTAATTCGTCATTTTAATGCTCTCTGGATCAATGTGCGAAAGCCCATGATTAACTGTTGGGGTATCCGATTTTGAGACTCCCGAATATCGCTAATTTTTTCTAGGCCACCCATGAAGTAAAGTACATGGCCCGTTTTTATTTTATTTTATTTAATAAGTGGTTTCCCCTGTAGGCCTAATCCACATATTATCAAAACTCGTCAAATTCTGTTCCACGTTCATCTTTTCGCCAATTTAACTTTCTTTTCATGCTCCATCTCGTCCTCTGTAATTTTTTTTTAGTTGCAGCTTTTTGCTAATTCTCTTTTCTCTGCTCTTCAGTTTCTTGAGCACGAATTTTCCTTTTCGTAGCAGCATCTTTGTTCAATAAATCTTATGTCTGAGGTTCCGTTTCTTGAGCTCGAGTTTGCTCATAGAAGCAAATATTTTTCTCCAATGTATCTTCTCTGTGAGCTTCCGTTTCTTGAGCTTTAGCATTGCTCTTAGCAGCGGCATCTGTCCTTAATCCTTGTTCTCTCCGAGTGTCCGTTTCTTGAGCTCGGGCTTCGCTTTTAGCTGCACCATCTCTCCCTAATCTGTATTCTATCTTAGCTTCCATTTCTTGAGCGCGAGCTGCATTCTCAGTAGTGGGATCTTTCTCCAATCTCTCTTCGCTCTGAGCTTCCATTTCTCCAGCTTGAGATTTGCACATAGAAGCGACCTTTTTTCCAGTATCCCTTTTCTCAGCTCTTGGCATAACGTACCCCATCTTTCCATTCAAAGTATCTCTTTTCCATTTTTTGCTTCTCTTCCCAAGTTAAAGGATCCTCCAACCTTCTCCAACGATTCTCCAGTAAAAAAAGTCTACGGCCGGTTTTCTCAATCACTTCTACCATTTTACCACGTTCACGTTTTCCTCCTTCTGCATTTTTAGCGCTATACTCGCTTTTTCCTCTTCCTCCTCATCACTCATCACATCCACGCCGGAATTAGTGTTCCTCGTAATCTCTTCACATCCCGCATCATAGTGGCTGATAGCTATGGTGTTGTCGCCATAGTCCAAGAGGTATCTCCTATCGTCATATTGCGAGAGCATGGATTTGGGAACTCGGACCATACTTAACTCGTGTTAGAAACCTTCGCCTAGTCCCCTTCTGCGTGGTTGTCATTGATTTCAAGGCGTGTTTGGAGTTGTCGAAAGTCAAGTGTTTCTTCAGGAATAATCTCTGGATTATCTTAGCCTTTTTAGTTGTCTTTTTTCCTCGAGCTTTAATACCATACATCTTCTACTTCAGTTCAACAAACTGTAGGATATGTAAGCATCTCATCCTTCATTTTCCCTAGAACCTGTCTACTCGAATAGGAGAAAGAGCTGTCGTTTTGGGGATATTTGATCTTGTCGAAACACTTTTGGTCCTGGAACATGTTCTCGTAGATGTCGTCCATCACAATTTGGTAGCAAAGGCTGTCCGTGTCGGTGAAGTGGAGTTTGGCTTGGTCGCCGCACTTTGGGCGAATAAACTGCTAATGCAACGTGTACATGGCCAATTTCAAAAGTTCCAAAATGGACATTCCCAGGTAAGTAGGGAAATCGCACCAAATGCTTCGAATAAGTCAGTTAATCCGGACCAGGTATTTGTTCAAGTTCTTGAAGGAGTCGGAGTGACAATAAAACGTGATTTCAATGCCGTTTTGGGGTCAGTGCATAGCTTTACGTTGCATCGATTTTGCTCATTTTCCATAGTCCTGCCAAAAAAAAGTTGTTTAATAGTTTAAAGTAGTCCTTCTCGAATGAGGCTGTTGTCTGTTGCATTTTCACGGTATTGAGATCAATATTATAATCCCTGATCCATGGCTTCTGGTAGAAGGCAAGTGCTCGTTGGATGCAGCGTTTCGATGGCAGAATTTTAAGGTGTGGTAGTGACTGTTATACTTTTGCTTGTGCAGAACATTCGGAACAAGCTTGGTGGAGTTAATCTCGAGGTTTAAATTTCTCAAATAAGGGGAAATAAAGTCCTCATGTTTTCTTAGGAGCTAGGGGATAATCGTGCGAGTTGTGCAGGTCAATAAGAAATTCTAAATCCACTTCCAGTATGTACCCGACGTCCCCATCATCCGGTATGGTCACTCCGTTGAAGGTTATTCATGGTGAAGCTGTAAGGTTTTTCATGTCCAAGTCTATGATGAACAGAGACAGCTCATGGTGACGAAGCTGGGCAGGTACTTGGTGTTGGTTTTCGCAAACTTCTTCCCTGTGAAGAAAACACCTCCTCGGATACTAGAAGTTATCAGTTTGTGCTTGACAAAGTATGGGAAGAGTTTCAACTTGGGATCGGTTATTCCTAGGAGTGCCCCCAACTAAACCTCGGCTTGGACATGTACTGCAAAAGTTCAACTTGTTGTATTCGAGGCATAGTTTTCTAAAATCTTAGAAAACATCTGTTAGCAGGAAAACGTCTGTCGTTTGGTATACTATATGATATAAGCAAAGTTTCTTCACCTTCAGCTTACGCTTGAGGTTTTACGCTCAAATGTACTCTTCCCCTGCTAATGCTTCATCTTTCAGCTGTGAGCAAAATAACCCTCTCGATGGTAGATCTTCATTTTCGAAAATAGATGTTTCTTTCACGTGATCGTAAGGGTAGATGCCCTTTCATGTCAGGAGATTAAGAGCATTCTCTCGAGTCATCTCCTTTGAAGTGCGCTGCTTTTAGGCCAGAGACCATGGTAGCTTCGTTGATTAGAAAGCTGAAGCCACCATCTTTGTGGTTCCCAACCAGTGTGTCCAATGAAGCGTTCTTGAAATTAATATTGTCCATGAATCGAAGATTAATCATGCTCACCTTAATCGTCATGCTTTGAAACACCTCTGTATTCCAACTATTAACATCCACCTTTCCCATGAACGTGTGTATGGAAGATGCCAGAATATGTATGTCGTATCCCTCTAGACTGTGGAATACGATAGGAATGTTTCTCTGTTCTTGAGAGCCCAAGTTGCATTTTGAATTAGCGGCTCACCTGAAATAACCAGTGATGTCGCAATGATCCCTAACCTTGCGATTGTCTATTTTCGTCGGGTCATTCGTGGTTGAAGGGTTTTTTGCACTAATGAAAGACGTTGCGAGGTCAAAATCGATTTGTTCAGCTAGCAAGAGATGGAGCGGTTTCATGTCTTTCAGCAGGTTGTCATAATTTTCAGTTTCTTCAATCATAGAATACCTCAATCGTGTCTTCTCCCAAGAAAGAGTTTTGTCTAATAATTTCCCCGTTCTGCCCCACCACGATGTAACCAAAACTTCAGGGAGTGCGCTGCTGAACTCGTCGTTGAAATCGTGGAAACATCAAGTTGAACGGTTTAGATGGATCAAAGGAGTCACTCAAAAGTCAGCGTAGATGGTACAGGGGAAGGATTTTGTGGGCTGAAATTCTGAAAGTCGGAAAGGTTTTTCTGGGCTTCTTGATTTGAGCAATTGTGGGGGTTGATCTTAACATACTATTTCCGGCAAACCCAGTGCATCCTTTTCCATCCGAACCCAGCAAAACAGTTCCGGTAATATAAATTGGGCATGACTGCCCAAATCTGCATAGCATATAAATGTGGCAATGCCACTGATTGTTCAGTATAGAGTGTTCAACATTCCCGAGTCGTTGTCGTACTTACCAGTCAACAGTAGTAGAAAGATAGGTTGTCCATCGAACTTTTTGAAGATTCGAAGTGAGTACAATCCTTCTTGGTGTTTATGACCAATAATGTTAATTGAAAGATTGTTCCATTTTTTAAAATTTATCTGTTTGATCGAGCTTCATCGGCTAGGAGAGCATGCTGGTGTCGAGCATATCCTCTAACTCTTAATGGTGCGGGTTAATGCTATTTAATCGAATGCTCGCAGCCAGGACCAAATAAAAAAACATTTTTCGTCTTTTAAATTTTGAACGTTAACCAACAAATTGAGCTCACCTGCGAGCACCTTTGAGAGAGGAATATAAGATGAAGCATGCAGTGGTCGGTTCATGGTCACCCTGATGATGAAGTTGCTCGATGTAAACATCACGCAACTCCTTCCCCCTCAGCAAAAGTGTCGATGGAACCTTGAATCTTATCAAAGGCTTCGTCCAGCAGAGTGATAAAATCGTTCAGGTTATGTATTTCCAAGTAACATGACCAGAAACTCGCCTCTCTCATGATTGTACCTCTAACAAATTCGATCCCTTAGCTGATCATCGCTTTGCAGTTCACCAGCTGGCGCAGGCAAACTAATAGCCATATACACCAACAGAAGAAACTGAAATGGATCTTTGAGCCCCGATTCTTCTGGTCGAAGCATCTTGGACTGAGAGTGGTAAAGCCCGAATGTTCATGATAGAGACGATTTATTCTTGAGAGATATGGGTAGCCGGTTAGTGAAACAATAGCATTTTATTAGATTACACGGGTGTTGGGAATTTTAGATGGTTCTGCAATTGGTGCTGCGAAGAAAAGATCTCATGGCAATAAATGCAGGTAAAACTAGTTTTAGAAGCCACTCTGAAATTATAAAAAGTTTATCCTTTTATTAATAATGAGAAAGAAAAAATAAGGAAGAAAAAAACAATTTTAATTTTTATATAATAATGCTTATTGCATTAAACATTTTTACACCGAAAAAAGGAAGGCCGTATTTATTTTATTTGAGATGAACATATTGTCTATCCAACTGGTGTAGTTCGAATCATATCATCCATATAACAAAGTAAAGCGTTTTCCCATCTTTTCCTTTGTTTCTACGTTTTCCCATCTTTTCCCTTCTTGCTTGTCAATAAAAATAAATCGTGAACTACAGTTTTTTTGAAGTTCTGGTTCATAAAAACCTCCGAGCACCAGTTCACCTGACTTGTCTTGTAGATGATGTATAATGGGTTGGGTTTTTTTTTAACTTTACTGATCGTAAACACTTCATTAGTAAACTTGTGCAAATATCATCAAAAATTTTCTTAACTTTATAAATGCTGAGTTTGCTACATAAACTTGGGTTTCTTCAACAGCCGTTTATGACTAGTTCGTCTCAGCAATGGTCCATGATACCTGGTTGCTTCCCTCGGTTTGAGTTTTGTAGTGGAATGAATCGTGTTGTTTTAGTTCGAAACTAACTCGTCGATAATGTGTATTCACTCGTAATTCCCCTGCATAGTGAATCTTTTCCACATTTGAATTTTCAGAATTCTGTTGAAACGTTCTACCAAGCTTGCTTTCTTTTCAAATTGGGAAGAATACATATCATGCACAGCGATAGCCGTGTATATATATGATTGAAGTCCTCTCTCCAGCAAAACTAAAACTATTAATTTCTCCGTTTCTATAATATATTTCGACCAAACTCGGCCAGATAGTACATAGCAACTTTTCCAAACTTTACACCAACTTTTATGCAATTCCATGTAAGAGTAAACGTAGGGAGCCACACGTAAATTTGAAAACTGTTCACTTGTTGTTATTCTTGTTCTGGTTCTTGGCTGACATGGTTTCAGTAAAAACTGCTGCACCTACCTAAAATCTAAAACATGAGCTGATCCAGAAATTTCCCTGGGCTTCAACCTTACAGGGACCACTTTTTCAATTGGCCCATCCATTCCAGAGTTACGGGACCCTAAACGAGCATTTTGATTGTTTTACATTGTTTTAACCATTGTATTTAGGGAACATTGCCACTCAGCAAATTCCAGATTCATTCTTCGTCCACGTGTTATATCTTTGCTAAAAAGTTGATTGATGAACGGTAAAAATGAAAGAATCAGTGTTTCAGCTAAACGCATATATTTTTTAACCAAACTAAGCTGCGTTGTGTTGGCAGCTAAAAACGATACAATTGCGTATTTAATTAAAGACGGGAAAGCCAAAGGCTCACAACAAATAACTAAATACAGATGCAAACCTATTTACGTTGCCTTTTGGACTTATATGTCAGACTGCCTGATCGGGGAATCGAACCCACGACCTTTGGACCTTTTGGCCGTGTCAGTCTGGCTCAGTTTGTTTATATGTATACAGGGTGGGGTAGAAAGGACGGAACACCCTTGGCAATCAAAGATTGTTAATGTTAGGATAACAAAACTTTGCATGGTATGTAGGCGAACGGGGAGCCAACTAACCATGAATTGATCACTGACCTTTACGCATATTTTCAAGGTCATCGTGATGCTAACTATTTAACTATGCTTCATAGAACCCCAGTGTAAATTAGAAACTTGTAGACAGTGTCAAGGCATGGCCAATGCAAAAAAGACAGAACGAAATTTGGTACATTGGTTTAGGAGTTACGGGCATTAGAAGAATCATAATGTTGTGCTGGCCGAGTGGCTTTCCTGCCAAACAGTTCTGTCAGGCTGTTACGTACACCATGCATTGTATTGGTAGGTAATGGTGTTTGCAGCATACGCAAATTGGCATAATTCATTAACCGTGATCAGCTCTGAAACAAAATCAGAAATGTTAACCTGAGGGAGGAACAACATTAGTTTCATTTCTAGACGACCACGGTCTAAACTATGCCAACTTGCATAAGATGCTGTAGTTTGCAGCACCATTCTGTGTATACGTGTAATGTACCAGGTTGTGTTGAGCTAGTGTCCAGTCATCAGTGTGTCAGTTGCTATTTGTTTCCAAGCATGCTTCATGTACTTTGAGGACCACTGGACTTAATTTTACACTCACTGTTTGGCAGGAAAGTCACTCGGTCAGCACAACAAAATGATGCTTGCAATTTTCGTAACTCCTAAACTAGCGTACCGAATTTCGTTCTGTTTTTTGCAATGGCCACGCCTTGCCAATGTCTACAAGTTTCTAATTTAAACTGGAGTTCTACAAAGCATAGTTAAAAAGTTAGCATCACGATGACCTTGAAAATATGCGTCAAGGTCAGTGATCAATTCATGGTTAGTTGGCCCCCCCCCCCCGTTCGCCAACATACCATGCATAGTTTTATTATCCTAACATTAACCATCTTTGATTGCCAAGGGTGTTCCGTCCTTTCTGCCCCACCCTGTATATGCACGTGTTAAATTCTGCCTTTTGGCCGTGTCAGTCTGGCTCAGAGGTAAGGCCTCGGCCTATGGTTCCAAGGGTCGTGGGTACGATTCCCCGCTCAGGCAGTCTGACATATAAGTCCAAAAGGCAACGTAAACAGGTTTGCATCTGTATTAAGTTATTTCTTGTGAGCCTTTGGCTTTCCCGTCTTTAATCATTATTTGTAGCGCGACGTCCTAGCCGAAAATAAAGGTACAGGATTACAAACAAAAACGTCAAGTGAACCGTAAAAAAGGGTTTATGATTGAATTTTCACTTGTTAAAATGAACACGGATAAAAATTGATGATTTTTAATTGAAATAATAAAATGTACAATTGAGAAAATTCCATCTGTTTAGGTGCTGTTGTGCTTTACCAATCATATATTCAAAACGTAAAGCAAAACAGCACCTAAACAGATGGGATTTTCTCAATTGTACATTTTATTATTTCAATTAAAAATCATCAATTTTTATCCGTGTTCATTTTAACAAGTGAAAATTCAATCATATATCCCCCATTTTGTACGGCTCACTTGACGTTTTTGTTTGTAATTGATGTTATGATACTTAAGTACGGATTTGAAGTCCTTCTTCTATCACAGGCCACCAAAATTTAAAAAAATTTTTAGTATCTTCTTGAAAGCATCGGTAACATCTGCAACGGTTTTCAATTCAAAGGGAATGGCCAAATCAAGCTTGTACGTGACGTTAATGCAGGGTAGTAGGAAGTTAAACCCTTTATTTATCCCAAGTATAAGGTATCATTTCCACAAAGTCCGCCTGCCATAGATCGTTTAGGCCCAGTACAACCACTACCCGTCTCGGAAAATTTTTCCACATTGATTTGTGAAGTTCTTTTACAAGTTGATTCATTTTTTTAATTTCCTATTCCAAAACTTTAGTTTTGTTTTCTGGATTTTCTTAACGATTGAAGTGGCTAGTTTTCCCTTCCATGTCAGGAATGGATCCCCTCTCACTCTATGAACTTTGGAAATTAGAATTTCGTTGGCGGCATGTCGATCTTTTATATCCAAGCTTTCGGAATAAGCTACACCGTGTTCTTTGCATGCTTCACCTAGTTTACCTACTACAGTTCTCCTGGACCTAATCTTTTCCAGTTTGGATTGCAGCTATAAATTATCTATGATTTGTCTCATGATTCCTTGCCCAGAAAGGAAGCTCTATTTCATCCCACACAATCTCGCAAATTCAACTTCCATCTGTCACTTACTGTATTATTGAGGTTATAATAAATGACAGCTCCAGTCCGTTAGAAGTGTTACGTTCACATTTCGTGCAGTATCACATATTGATTTTTTTGTTTCCAAGGTTCTTTGTTTTATATATGTATACGTAAATGTGGATGTATGTACATGTACAAACGTAATATTTAGCTCTCGCTCAAATGTTGATTCAACAAATTTTTGGTTAATTGATTTTTTTTTTTTTGAGTTTTGTAATTTCACGTTTTTCTCCATTCTTTTTTAAAGGTAAACATGAACGTTTGTGTCACCCCTCGTTTAACGTTTTATTAATAGATAAAAACTGTAAGGTTTATTCCAACAAGTTCTACACAACATTTTAAAGTCGAAAATTTCATGTCGGCCCAACACGAGTTCGTACAAACGTGTTTTAAATTTAACTCATCCGTGGGAAAAAGGATTATTACATATGAGTTGTCTCGTACCACTTGCATAGGAACTGTTATGCGCGGCTGGCTGCAATAAAAACATAGACGTCTGAATGATAACCGTGGAGGAAGTAGCACTCGGTGTTATTTTATTTGTCAAGAAGGCAGTCATCGAACATAATCATATTCCGAAATTTGTGTCCAATTCTTCTGGAGGAATAAAATTGACTTAATAATTATAAAAAAATATTACTTTCCATCCTATTTCTTCCTCGTTTACAGCAGATATAGATTATAAAGCTTTATATTAGGATGGCATAAAGTTTCGCTGTAAATAAATAATTTTTCAAAGTCGAGCCATCCTTCATTACAAATGAAATTAAACAGATTCGTTTTCCCTTAATTTGCAGAGCACATTATTAGACATCTGATATTCAAAGAAGAAATGGATGATTTTTGTGTGGTTTATTAGGCGCGAAAAAGTCGTGATTTTTTAATTTCCATAGCTTTTTCTTATCAACGCATTTTTTTAATATTTATGGAGATACCATACCCATAATGTCTTCATCAGAAAAATTGTCGTTGGAAATATGCAAAGTCTACGTTGCACCATATAGTCTAGCAGCCGGCACAAAAACCCTAAAGAATAGTCTGCCAAAATCTTTATGCACAGCCCCCCTGTGGGCTGGGGGTAGAATAAGCCCACCGTACCCCTGCGTGTCGTAGGAGGCGACTAAAAGGGAACCCAAGATCACGGTTTGCTAGTGTGCCAAGGGTCTGCGTGGCGGAGGGTTTTTAGTCCGTCTTGAACACTAGCAACCTCAACACTACGGTTTGCGAGTGCGCCTACGGTGTGTATGGCGGGCAGGTTTAACACCCGTCGCAAGCACTAGTCCGAAAGAGGTGAAGGGACATCCAGACAAACCGAGCCCGGGGTGGCTGCTTAGAGGATGTTTGGCGGTTTGAATCCCCTTTTGGGTTTGATTCCGATTTGCCCATTCTGGCCACTGGGCTTTTCATCCTCATCCCCCAGCATGTTGGCCGTGTGCTGCAACCTAGTAATCCGTGGAGGCGGAGATCCTGGCTTTCGGGCTTTGGCTCCTTATTCCGGAGGACGGGTGGCCTGGGCGAGCCGGCCTAACGTCAATCGGCTATGACTTTTCGGGTCCTGTCGTTGTGGGGAGGCGGCTTGTGCTGTATCCATCTGCATCACGGACCCGAACTGTTTGGGTTATCGAGGGAGGTGGTGTGTACGGCTTCCTTGGTGGCCTCGCCTCTTGGCATGCTTAGGCTGCCACCTCACCGAGATAGACGGCGGTGTTAGCTTCCTGGTGCAGGGCCCTGGATATGCGGCTTCCGGCCCTGCATCACCCGAGTGCCGCGCGGGGTTTTTCTTTTCTGGGGGGCGCACCGCCGCGACTTCTTTTTGCTCTCCATGGCAACTTCTTCTCCCCCCTCCCCCGCAAAAATTTCTTCCCCCCAAAATTCTTCCCCTCCTCGCCGCACTAGCAAGCGCCAGAGGAGGGAACCTGAGATGGTTGGGCCTGGTGCCCAGTTACGGGACATTAGTAAGAGTCGGGACCAAGTCCCGAAGTTCTTGGTGGTGACAGGCGAGGGCCGAGATGTTACACAACTGACACCCAACCAACTGATGCCCAGCCAACTGACACCTTTTTCCTGACCTTTGATACGCCAGTTGCACCGCAGCACATTACTGCCGGTTACCTGCGGTTGAAGGTCAGGACTTATGTTCCGAATCCAATGCGGTGTTTCCGCTGTCAACGCTTCGGCCACACCAGCGGCTCGTGTAAAGGTAAGCCTACCTGTGTTAGCTGTGCTCAGGCAGCCCATGAAGGCGCTGATTGTGCTGGCCCAGAGCAGTGCATCAACTGTGGTGGTCAGCACCAGGCCTCTTCGCGGGACTGCCGTGTTTATTTAGAGGAACGTCGTGTGCAGGAATTGAAGGTGAAGGACGGGCTTTCCTATTCGGAGGCCCGGAAGAAAGCTAAACTATCGGCAGCACCGATGACCAGATCTTTTGCACAGGTGTGCAGTGCGCCATTGCCTGGCCCAGTTAGTGAGTCTGCTGATTTAGCGGATTTGCGCGCTGAGCTCAGGTCTTTGACGAGGACGGTAGGCATGCTTGTTACTTTGTTGACCCAGCAACATCCATCTTTGCAGGGTCTTTTGGGTTCTTCCAAACCGGTTGATGCCTTGCCGTCGACATCTGCCCAGCCTGCTACTGTTCCTGTTCCTGTAACTGTTCCTGTTCCTGTTCCTGTAACTGTTCCCAGGCAGGTTAAGGCTGTAGTTAAGCCTCCTCCTGCCCGGAGTGCACCACAGAAAGTGTCGAAGAAGGCTCCTGCTGGTATATCCTCAGCACCACCCGTGAGGAAGTTGCCACCAGGAGAGAAGGTGAAACAGTCGTCGAACAACCAGCTTGCTGAGGGGTCCATTGCGTCCCCTCCACAATTTGATCCTCCTTTACCCATGGAGCAGGGAGATATTTCCTGTTCCACTTCTCCTGGGCTTTTTCCTCCTTCCGAGGACAACTTCGTTCTGGACCTCACTCCGGCTTTTGATTCGGGGGAGGATTCAGATGTTTTCGGGTCGCCCAGGGGAGGAGTTGAGGAGGATGATTCAGTCTTAAGCCCGTCCTAATGCCTGCGCATTCCATCGTTCAGTGGAACTGCCAAAGTTATCGGACCCATGCAGAGGAGCTGCGGCTGCTTTTGTCGCATTGGCGACCTCTGTGCTGCTGCCTTCAGGAAACTTGCTTCAAGGCGTCGGATAATCCGGTTGTTAGGGATTACTCTGTCTACCGTCTGGATGCAGACCCTGTGCCACGTGCACATGGTGGTGTTGCAGTGCTGGTTCAACACTCTCAGCCGCATGCCAGTGTGCCTCTGCACACTAGATTTCAGGCGGTAGCAGTTCGAGTTTCTTTTCAATTCGATATTACTGTCTGTTCGGTTTATTTACCGCCGGATGAGGTCTTTGGGGTTGGTGACCTGGAGGATCTGGTTCGCCAGCTTCCTGCCCCGTTTCTCCTGCTGGGCGACTTTAACAGCCACCACGTCCAGTGGGGAGGACCTAACACTGACAACAAGGGCAGGATCCTTGAGGAGTGGATGCAGAGGGGGTCCGTTTGCATCCTGAACGATGGAGCCATGACACACTGTAACCTGGCCACGGGCAATTGGTCAGCGGTGGACTTAGCCTTTTGCTCCCTTGCCGTCCCAGTTCACTTCACTTGGGCTGTCACTGACGATCTGCATGGAAGTGATCACCTCCCCGTTGTGTTGTCCATGACACAAGGGGGTTCTGTGGCTTCCAGGCCAGCCCGGTGGGCGCTTAGACGTGCTGAATGGTCAGCCTTTGCTGAGGCTGCTGTATTTCAGCGTGCGGTTGGGGACTTTTCTGATGTGGATGAACTTTCAACTCATTTCGCTGACGTAGTCCTTGCTGCTGCTCGTGCTACTATCCCGCGTTCGTCCACACAGCCGCGGCGGGTTCTTGTTCCGTGGTGGACGCCTGCTTGCGGGCATGCTATTCGGGCCCGCCGGCGAGCGTTGCGTGCATTTACGGTCATTCCAACTACTGACAACTTTGTAGCCTTTAAGCGCTGTCGTGCCCGTGCCAGGTATGTCATCCGTGAGGCTAGACGTGCTTCGTGGACAGCTTATGTTTCGTCGATCACGCGCTCCACGCCTTCTCAGCAGGTGTGGCGGAAGGTGCGCCAGATCTCGGGGAGGAACGTGTCATCCCCGGTTTCACAGCTGAAGGTGGCGAATTCCGTGATCTCTTCTGTGCCGGATATCGCCGACTGTCTTGCGTCTGCGTTTGCGCGGGTCTCGAGTGATAACCATTATGATCCTGGTTTCCTCAGAATAAAGCGTAGAGAAGAGGCTCACTCTCTGGACTTTCGCTCCGACGGGCTAGAGGAGTACAATTTACCGTTCACCAGGCAGGAATTTGTTTCAGCTTTGTCCAAGTCGCATGACTCCGCCCCAGGGCCTGATGATGTTCACTATCAGCTGTTGAAACATCTGCCTCTTGCCTCCCAGCAGTTCTTGCTGGAGATGTTCAACCGTGTGTGGGCAGAAGGCTCTGTTCCGGCAGCGTGGAGGACAGCAGTGGTCATCCCGATTGTGAAACCGGGCAAAGACCCTACTGCTCCTTCCAGTTATCGCCCAATCGCTCTGACTAGCTGTGTCTGTAAACTTATGGAACGGATGGTCAGTGAGAGGTTGGTCTGGGTGCAGGAATCACGCGGATTCTTATCTGCGTCCCAGTGTGGCTTTCGACGTTTTCGGTCAACCATCGATCATCTGGTTGCCCTTGAATCGGATGTGAGGGAGGCTTTCCGCCTGCGTCAGCATCTGGTTCAGGTTTTCTTTGACTTGGAGAAGGCTTATGATACGACCTGGCGTTATGGGATTCTCCGTAATCTCTATAACTATGGCTTGAGGGGACAGATGCCACTGTTGCTTTCCGCTTACCTCTCCGGCCGTTCTTTTCGTGTTCGTGTCGGGGCGACTCTTTCCCGCCCGTTTGTCTTGGAGAATGGTGTGCCTCAAGGGGGTGTTCTTAGTGTCATCTTGTTTGCTATTGGGATCAATCCCATTGCTCAGCAAGCTGCTGTTCCCCAGTCATTGTTTGTCGATGACTTTGGCCTGCGCTTTCGGGCAGCTCGCATGCAGACCTGCGAGCGGCAGCTACAGCTGGCGATTAACAAAGTCCAGACCTGGGCGGTCAGTAATGGTTTCCGGTTTTCTCCGGACAAGACTGTGTGCATTCACTTTTGCCGCCAACGAACACTGCACCCAGATCCTTGCCTGTATTTGGGGCAGGCGCAGATTCCTGTTGTCCCACAGGCACGTTTCCTGGGTCTGGTGTTCGATTCCAGGTTATCTTGGCTTCCACACTTGCGCCAACTTAAAGACAAGTCTTTGCGGGCACTTAACATCTTGCGGGTTCTGTCGGGTACTTCATGGGGTGCCGATCGCACTGCCATGTTGCGCCTCTACAGAGCCCTTGTCCGCAGCAAACTTGATTATGCGTGCATGGTGTATGGTTCGGCTAGTGACTCGACTCTCCAGATGTTGGACACTGTGCATCACTTCGAACTTCTCCAGTGGTCAGCCTCTATGCTGAGGCCTCGGAGCCACCTTTGGCCATTCGTCGGCGGAAGCTGGCCATTCAGTATGCTGTGCGTTTACGTGCTGTGGAATCCAGTCCTGCTTGGTCCATGGTTTTTGGGCCAGACTTGCGAGTCGGTAGACGCAGGGTGGGTAAGGGTGATTTCCACGATAGGCTCCAGCAGTCCTGTCAGGAGATAGCCTTTGTTATGCCCAGCGTCTTGAGGCTGGGGGGGGATGCCAGTGGCCCCTTGGCTTGTCCCAAGTGGCATTTTCATTTTCGCTCTGGCGTCCCTCCCGAAGGGTTCCACTCTGCCAGCAAGGTACTTGCAGGAGTTCCGGCGGCTGTGTTCTCAGTACGCCGGTTATCAGCGGCTGTTTACTGATGGGTCGAAGTCAGACGCTGGCGTGGCTTGTGCTTGTGTTTGTAAGGGAGTGACGGTAGCCCATCGCCTTCCATCAGGCTATTCTGTGTTTTCTGCAGAGCTTTTGGCTCTCGGTTTGGCGGTGGAATGGATCCTTGGCCTTCAGGGCACGCATTTCATTATCTTTAGCGATTCCATGAGTGCCCTGGAGTCCTTGGCGACTTACAATCCACGGAACCCCTTGACACAACGTGTCCAAGTTTTGCTTTCCCGCTTGCCTGGTCAGCGGAAAACCGTGCTTTTCTGCTGGATCCCGGGCCATGTTGGGATAGATGGAAATGAGCAAGCGGATTCTGCAGCAAAAGGGGCCCTTTCTGGCCCTCTCGGTAGGGATCTCAGGCTTGTTCCCTCGGACGCTTTTCCAACTCTGCGTCTGAGGTTACATGCTTTTTGGCAAGCCTCGTGGGATGGACAGGACGGTAATAAGTTACGAGCCATTAAAGGCACTGTCGAGGAGTGGCACTCGGCGTGTCGCCGCAGTCGCCGTGAGGAGGTTGTGTTGGCCCGTTTGCGAATTGGTCACACCCGACTTATTCACTGTTTCCTTTTGCGGGGGGTTGACCCTCCTGAATGTTCTTGGTGTCGACGGCCACTTACGGTCCGGCACTTACTTGTTGATTGTCGCCATCTTGATGGTGTTCGTCGTCGGTTCCATCTTCCGCATGACATTGCGCGTCAGTTGGGCGATAAGTCTGTCCTCCTGTCCGGTGTTTTTCAATTTTTGCAGGAGGTACAGATGTATGACAAGATTTAGATTAGGGGTTTGGATAACGTCTCTGTAATGTGTGGTGCAGTGGCAACCCGGACCACTGCACTGTGACTGAGGTTGGCGCTAATGACCAAGTTGTCGACGCGCCAGTAAGCCTCAATCCCCCCCCCCTTTATGCACAGAGATGTTCTACAATATATCCGTACTCCAAAACATAATGATGCCACCTTGACACCCTTGGGGAATTCGAAATGGTGCCTGAAAATGTTGACGAAATACGGTTTTTTGATTCTAGCGTCTAAACCATTCATCCGATTGAAAATTACCCAGTGACCAATTATTTTTAGAATAAACTTTCTTTCAAAAAAGGTTCTATTCATATTTTTTTTTAATTAATACTTCTTGCCGAAATTCGTTATTTAAGTTATTTTAGGCAATTAACGCATGTTACGTATACAATTCCTGACTTTAAACAGCTGCAGTACCCGTTATAATTCGAATAAATGGACGTGATTAGGCTTAGATGAAAGATGAAGATGTATATTTTCCAACAAGGGTAATTAAAACGATATATAATAATTATGAGCTAAGCTACGGCATTTTACACATGTTGTAGCACTGTGTTTTTCGTTCCATTTTACCACACGTTCCATAGCTGCACCACCCGTTCTAATTCGGAGAAATGGACGTGATTAGGCATAGATGAAAGATGAAGATGAATATTTTCCAACAAGGGTAATTAAAACGATTTATATTAATTAGGAACTAATACTGCAATTTACCTACGTTGTAGCGCTGTACTTTTTGCTCTAATTTACCACAAGTTTCATCGTTAAACAGCTGCAGTACCCATTCTAAGCCGGATAAATGGGCATGATTAGGCTTAGGTGAAAGATAAAGATGTATATTTTCCAACAAGGGTAATTAAAACAATTTATATTAATTAGGAGTTAAGCTACGGCAGTTTACCTGCGTTGTAGCACTGTGCTTTTCATTGTATTTTACCACATGCTCCATTTTTTAACTGCTGTACCACCCTTTCTGATTCGGATAAATGGACGTGATTAGGCTTAGTGAAAGATGAAGATGTATATTTTACAACAAGGGCAATTAAAACTAATTATATTAATTAAAAGCTAAGCCAAGGCAGTTTAAAGATGGAACTCGTGGAAACATAGTGCAAAATACACAGGGTTACACTGTAGAAAAAACTTGGTAGCCGGTTAATTTTCAATTGGATGGACGATTTAGATGCTAGAAGCAAAAAACCGTTTTGTTGTCGCCACTTTTGACGCCACCTTGAAGGTGCGAAGGTGGCATCATTATGTTTTGGAGTAGGGACATATTGTGGAACTTCTCGGCGCAAAAACATTTTGTGCAGACAGTTTTTTTAGGTTAGGCTAAAAATCAGCATTTGGCAACTGGACTAATAATTTCACGTTGCTGGGAGTATCATCGGTGGATGTACACTGAAGTAATTTATCCGGTGACTTCCATCAACTTTAAAGCATTGTAAAAATGCAAGTTGAACCAGGGTTTGTCATTGACATTTTTGCTACGTTTTCCTTTAGTTTTGTGAATATCCTTGTACACCCAAGTTCTAAGACAGAGCAGTTTATCACCTTCATTCGCCTTTTCTCGAGAGGGGTAAGAGGAGAAAGCCATGTGCATAGATTTGGGATAATTAACCCCCTATCCACACTCTGTTGAAGATTTCGTAAAACAAAAGTCTTCCCAGAAGTAGGGCCACAAAAATGCATGGGTTTCTTGGACTCGTGTTCAAAACCACTTGTTTTGCACCAATCTTTCTACTACTGTAATGTACAACAAGCCAAAAAAAAAGATGCAAACCTATTTACGTTGTCTCTTGGTCGTATATGTCAGACTGCCTGAGAAGGGAATCAAACCCACGACCTTTGAAACCAAAGGCCAAGGTCCTACCGCTGAGGCAAAATGACATGGCCGGTTGTGTGTTCCATTCGTTTGAAATGGAGTGTGGCGCGGCAAATAAACGTTCCTCCAGTGGCGATTGGAAAGTGTATATTTATATGTATAGTATATGCTCGTGTTAAATAAATACAGATGCAAACCTATTTACGTTGCTGCTCAGGAAATTTGACATATAAGTCCAAAAGGCAAGGTAAATAGGTTTGCATCTGTATTTATTTAACTCTTTTATGGGGGAGCATTTGGCTTTTCCGGCCTTACTCGTGTTAAATGCTGCCCGTCGACGTTTCCTTTTAATTAAAATAAAAAAAAAGAAAGGCCGTGTCAGTGTATAGCTCAGTGGTAGGACCTCGCCCTTTGGTTTCAAAGGTCGTGGGTTCGATTCCCCGCTCAGGCTGTCTGACATATAACTCCAAAAGGCAATGTAAATAGGTTTGCATCTGTATTTATTTAACTCTTGTTGAGCCATCAGCTTTCCGTCCTTTTTAATACAATATGCCATGTGTAAAGTTTTGCCTTTGATAAAAAGTGTTTAAACTAATATTTGCTTTTGTTTTGTGACATTTTCTTTGCCTATATTTGGTGCTTTCATTACTAAAATGCACTAATGTGGGCTTATCTACCCCATAGGCACTACCTGTAACCAAGGTCGAGTGGAACGATAGTATACAGGAAGGTTGGTCCTTCCCCAGTTCATTAAGTAGTTTTCCCACTGATATATTGTGTAACATCACTGGCTCCAGTCTGGTTTGGCTTGTGAGCATGTGCATAAGCTGTCAAGCTGCATTGTGACGTGGCACCAGCAAAATCAACAGCCAATAGAAAAGCAATATGCAAAAAAACCCGGAAGAGACCCCCCTGCCTGTAACTGTCTCAAGCAAGCAGCGACATCTACCAATGGATTGCCATACCAATGTTGATGCCCCTTACTTAGCAGTATAGTGAATAGCAAGGATTTTTTTTTATTCTCCTGTATAGATCAATGACGACAAAGCTTACTGGGGGTGAGGCGTAGTTCCAGAACATAAAGTAACACTATCCCAACTCAACAGTATCCATACACCTCCACTCCTAAATAGGCCAGCTGATTCTTTTTACCAAGCAATTGTTATTTCTTGGACCAGAATAAAAGGGTTCATGAATCCAGCTTAGGAATGGGTTACCCAATGCACATGTAGGGTATGAGGTGATCGTGGCATCACACTCCGACTCTTGTGCATTTTCCATAATGTGAAAAGTCGAAACTTAGCTTTTTTTTTAGGTTTTATTTCTAGTTCTATACTTGAAATAGGGTCGAAACAAGGTTGAAATATTGTCCCTGAAACCATTACTGATGTTGTTGCTGGTTTTACTTTGCACTAATTTTCTTACACCATTATGAAAAAATGGAACTCACTTAAAGGCCGGTTGCCACCAAATTAGCATTGCAGCATCTAGGCCTATAGAGTTGTCACTCGCAGGAAGCAAAGGAATGCAGAAAGCAAAATTTTTAAACGCTACAATCAAGCCACGTGGCTCCTTAATTATTGAGTAAAAATTTGGTGCGCCCTCGTGCACTTGAAAACAAGCTATAAAGCTTAACGATATTAGTGTCACTAGATGACGCCAGGGGAATTTCTTTATATTTTTCAGTGGTGCCATCTAGTAAAACTAATATCGTTAAGCTTTATAGCTTGTTTTTAGGTGGACGAGGGCGTACAAAATTTTTACTCAATAATTATGGAGTCACGTGGCTTGTTTTTAGCGTTTAAAAGTTTTGCTTTGTGCATTCCTTTGCTTCCTGTGAGAGAGAATTCGATAGGTCTAGATGCTGCAATGCTAATTTGGTGGCAACCGGCCTTTAATGACTTACTGCGTACTTGCAATTTTAAAAAAAGTGCTGTAAATACCCCACTGACATATGGCAACTCGTAACGGTTTCGAAGCCTTTTTGTAGGTTGAAAATAAACTAATAATTACAAGGAGTTAAAAAGGAAAACGTGTTCAATTATTACTTTATGAACAGTTCTGTGCTGATTAAAATCATGCTAATATGGATAAATCAATAATTTATTCCAGATAACAAATTAGAATCTAAAGACTTTAGAACCAAGCTTGAAGTGGACTTTGTTAAACCATCAGGATTATGTGATAATGATGCAGGTTTGGTGGTAAGTTAATGTAAATCTAGCACTTGATTATGATGCAGGTTTGGCGGTAAGTTCATGTAAATCTAGCACTTGATTATGATGCAGGTTTGGTGGTAAGTTAATGCATATCTAGCACTTGATTATGATGCAGGTTTAGTGGTTAGTTAATGTCAGTCTAGCACTTGATTATGATGCAGTTTGGTGGTAAGTTAATGTAAATCTAGCACTTGATTATGATGCAGGTTTGTTGGTAAGTTAATGTAAATCTAGCACTTGCTACGCATTATAGTTTAAACTATCATAAGTAGGGGTTGGGACCCTATTGTAAGGTTATTTAAGGCTCTGTCAGGCACTGCGAGTTGCTAAAGTGTGTAGCTTTTGGTAAATTACACGTATTTATGTATATGAGTATTATTACTCATGTAGTACATCATGAATAGCAGTAATTGTAGAATGTATGAATTAGGTCAGTGGTTGCTTAAACCCTGATTTAGGTAGCAGCATGCAATGGCACTATTGGTAGACGGTTCTATTATTACAGTAGCTCCATCTAGTACTTAGAAGCAGAATAGCCAGAGGTATAAAACTGACATTAGCCCTTCTTTAAATCTGTCCCCCTCTCAACAATTCTTCTTCTGCCTTCAACATTATGTGCTGTTCTGCTCAGTGCTATTACGAAGAACATCACTGAACCAACACACTACTGGTGAACACCCCGTACGGCATTGTGCCTGTTTTATACCATACTGAGGCCTATTTATTACCATCTGGCAATGGTAGCTCAGTATACTTGTAATGCCGTACAAGTATTTCTAGCATCTACCGTAATACCGTAAGCGAGCGAGGACTAACAACCTCATCAGCGACAGCAATGCTGCATGACAATCTGCTTGTGAGTAGGGCTTCTGCATACGGTGAATGGAAGCTTCCAGCGAGTGTGACATGGGTGCAAACCATACTTATAGGCAGGTTACCTTGATGGGTTAGGCGAGTTGCCATCCTTAAATAAATTACCAGCTATATACGTTATTTCTTGTGTAAACTTCCCAGTGATAAATTAAGTAATGGACTAACAAATCCACTACGCGATATTAGAGATCCCAATCCAACAGATTAACTACTGAAGATGTGAATGAACATTTCTATCTTCAATGGTGAAAATAATCTTGGCTAAGGCCGCTAAAAGTTAACAAAATGGTTTGCAGGAGCGCTTGCATAATTTTTTTCTTAGCGCGAGTTACTTTTTTTAAGCCTGGGTCAAAAAAATATTCTGACCGCGTGTCAACATTTTAATAAAACTCTTCCTGGAGCCGCTGACCATGCCAGCTTGAACTTCATTCACACGATCGCCGTTTGCGTCCATGCTCCAGATATGCTTGAAATTATCTTGGAGACGAGAATTGTGACAAAGTTTCTTTATATCAAGTAAACGAATCTACCATGTTGTTGGAGATTTATCAGGATATCATTAATGACTTAATGATTGTGGTGATGGGTTTCTATGCTGCTCGATATGCTTGTGTGACTTTCGACTAACAGTAGGGTAGAATACGATATTAGGTTAGCTAGTCACCCCCCACTTCCTGTCACCTGATCAAAATGGGGCTAATGATGCAGTTCCGGTCACCTGATGGAAAGTGGGGGCGTCACGTCTAGTTTTCGTCGATCTGCAGGAGAGTGGAAAAGTATCTTTTAGACTTTTTTTTGTGTTCATCAAGATGGCGGACGGTGGAAAAGTGGCTTTTACTACCTTTCATTCGTTTTCGTCGATCTGGAGGAGGGGTGCTACCTCCTATGACGTCACTTTCGGTCACGGGATCGAAGTGGGGGTAATGACGTAACTTCCGGTGGCATCTTTCGATCTAGAGGAGGGTGGGAAAATACCTTTTACTACCTTTTCACGCATTTTCTTCAACCTGGAGAAGGGTGCTATCGCCTATAATGTCACTTCCAATGAGTGTGGGAACGACGTCACAAGGAGGGGTGCCTTTTACTAAATTTTCGTTAATCTGGAGGGTGTGTTTTTTTTTGCATAAATCTGGCAGTCACCTATGCATTAGTAAACTCTATCGGATGAAAAAAGGGAATTAAAAAAATAAATGGACTTGACATTTAATCTAAATACTCCAATTCATTTGGACCCTGAAAAAGCTATGAATTGGCGCGTATTAATTTAGACACGTATAACAGCGTATGCAACATCGATTCAAAATAACGAAATTAAATACACCGCAGATGCTGGTCTAACTTAGCAGAAAGTGATAGTCACTCCCGTAACTTACGAAATTGAAGATTTGAATAAATTTCTAAAAAACTCGATAGATCAAAATGGTCATGACCAGGGAAGCCATTTCGATTCTTCCTTTCTTCTTCCTTAAACATTTTAAGAACCAACTTGATAATTAACGATTCAAAATTCGGAAAAGCCTTTATGGGTGAAAACAGCTTGGCTCGAGTCTGTGAGTTTCATTTAGGAACCTACTTTAGGAGCCGAGAAAGTCAAAATACCGTCGAAATAATAAATATAAAAACAATTTTTGTGCACGTTGACATCATTGGAAATTATTACGTAAATGGTGACACTCAACCCACTTTATATTCGTTTTATCCAAATTCGCCTCTGGGTTTCAAAATCATCTAGTCTCCACATAATTTAATCTATTTCCCATTACTATGAACTTAATCAGAAGTATGAGTGTGGCTTACATCTCAGACCAACGAGCCGTTGAATCTGAATGGGGCGACTTCATTCATGGTGCGACTTCATTTAACATCTAAAAATTAAAAAAGGACAAGATGCTCGTGTTTGAAAAAAAGGAAAAGGATTCTTTCGTTACTTTAATAATAAAAATTTTAATAATAATAAAAACACAAGCCGTTTAACACCTAGAAACAAAGCTTTCACCAAATTTATAACAACGGCTAGAAAATGAGCGAAAATTACAACAAGCTAATTTATGGAACTAAACACGTACTCACTTGCATGAGGGCCAGCGATACATATGCCATCTTCAAAGCTTCAGCCGCGGCCAATGGTAAAGTTGTTCTCAGTAGCATTTCTTGGCTCATCCCCCACGTTACCGAATCGGATGAGCAAAAACATAAACTTTACAAACTCACAGACAACCGAACTACGCTGGATTTAGGATTTAGACACTGGCATTATGATAACTGGAATCTACCTCAAATACCAACTTCACCTAGTGCGTGGTGACTACTTCCGCAGTTGAAAAACCTAGATGGAAAGTTCTAGCTTTTCAAACAAACAGACAGGACGCTTTAGGTAAAAAAACCGGCCGTGTTTGACCACTGTAGTTTGCAAGACGCTCACATGACTCTTAATTCCGAAAGAAATCCGTTTCTTGATCTGAATACTAATTTTGCTACTGGAGAGTATATTGGCTTGTACAGAATGGCACAATAATTTAGACATCTGCGTTACGACACCAATAATTTGATTTTCAACTTGCTTCAGTTTAAGAAAGCCTATCCACTCGTTGTGTTGGATGCTCCAAACAGTCCGAGAGGCTTCAATCCGGAATCGTGGATGTACAAGTCAAACTGAAGTTTAGAGCAGCGGTGCCAGCTAACCCTGTCTGTCACACTCTCCTCAGTGCCAACAGGAAAATGAATCTAAAGTTGGATAGAGGCAAAGCCGAAGTTGTTTATTAATAAAAAAGATACGACACTCAAAAGTTGACCGCGAAAAAAGAAAGGTGGCTTTTTGCCATTAGCGTTGCTAGGGCCGATTTTGGCCGGAATTGGTGGGTTGGCGGGAGAGACCGCGGGGGTGGTATCTGCCGTGAAAAAGCACAAAATGATGCACAAATTCTAGCTGAACTCGTGCTAAATCATAAGCAAGCGGAAGGTTGCGGCTCGAAGAAAAAAACAAAACAAAAAACGAACCAAAAAAAAGACAACCGTGACAAAGGTCTTTACTTAAGACCATCCAGGGTTTAATCGATTTTGATAAACCTTTAACGAACCATGATTTTAACCGATTGGCTAGAGTAATGAAAATTCCTAAATTTAGAGGTACTTTTAGTAAAGACACGCTCCATTTAAAACTTAAGCCTACTGGTGAAAACGGAATCGTAAACTTGGAAGATTTCCACGATGGAGACGGAAGTCACTGGGTAGCCTATTCTACCATTTCTGGTGAAACTTGTTATTTCGATAGTTTAGCCAAAATGGGTCCTCCCCAGTCCTTGGTTAACTACTTGGGGTCGGGAATTAAATACAATTACGAACGCGTGCAAAACTCTCTCCAGATTTGGTGCGGTCACTTTTGTTTATTTTTCCTAAATGCCTTCTCTAAGGCTCGTAATTACGAAGCTGTTTTAGACAGGATGAAATCTATTGAAAAGTTATGTGCAAATTTAACTGGAAATAAACGTCTTCCAAATGAAAATCTAAGACCGTGTGTACCGCGATGGCCGAATCTTTTTCTATTTCATAATGCATGTCTAGAATGGTAGTCAACAAATGCGCTTCCTTTGTTTTAGTAATGAGAAAGGTATTTGTTCTTGCTATACATTTAGCAACGACTTCTATGCTCAGATCGTTGCAGTATAAAATTGCTTTACAAATTCAACCAGAACTTCTACTTATGTAATTTGCGATAGATCCAGAATTAACGAACCAGTCGACTTCTTTATACAAAGGGCTTTTCATGCAGAAACTGATTATCATGGAACAATTTTCGTGCATAAAATTTCTTCATAGCCCGGTCACTAGGTAAAGTCGGCTCGCTAAGATTTCTAATCGGTTTGTCCGAGGCATCGACGTATATCTTCTGATCGTCTTGTATCAAGCAATGGCTGTCAAAGAATACCTTTGTAGGGCATCACTCAGTAAAGTAAATTCGCTTAGATTTCTTATCGGTTTGTACGTTGCGTATACTTTTTGCTCATCCTGCAATAGGTATTTCCAGTCAACATAGACTTTTGTCGCCGCATCTGCTGCGTGCTGGGGGGAAAGCCACGTCCTCAATTTGCTTCTTCGCGTAGAAATTTCCGTCACACCCGTCTACGTATAACGTGTTTTTTCTATGCTAGAAATGGTGGAAGCCAACTCGTCGGGGAGAAGAGTAGTGAATGGAGGCAAGTCGGTTTTAAGTTTCTGAACGTCCGTTGTGAGAGTACCGATCTAAGAATAATTGATGCGTCTTCGTGTTCAATAGCGGCTCCTAGTTTAGTTAACTGCTTGCTTTGCATATCGTAGTTGTTTTCGGGGGTTAAAACATATCCAAGTCTTGGCTCACCTCTCGGACCGACTCCGATCGAACCATTCTCTCTCGCCCTTCTCAACGGTTGTCTAAATTTGTTGACCGACACCCTTTTTTAAACTTTCAAAATGTACCAATGATAAAAAATATTTTATGTATATAATAAAAGGAATAACCTCGAAGCTCAAAAATGTCTCAACCATCCTGGCAAATGAATCTTTCCAATCTCTTGCAAAAAAAAACTTGCAGAAAGTTAAAAACGAGAATGGTACAAAGATTAAGAACAGCATAAGGTTTTCCTTGTCTCCTTTCGTACAATTTTAAGATTTAAAGGGTTCGGGGATTCTTGTTACGGACGAAAAATCAAAACATGAAGGATGGATTTCACCTAATGACCCGGAAACTTAAAAATTGTTGAAAAATCCTAAACGGTACATCTGTACGAAACTAGATGTCGATTTTGACGATCAAAAATCTGTGTCTTCGACTACATTCAATTGCCCCAATTCTATGCATTTGGTTTCTATGCATTCTATGCATTCTAAGACAAACCACTCTGTCTTAGAACTTGGGTGTACGAGAATATTCACAAAATTAAAGGACAACCTAATAAAAATGTTCTTGACAAACCGTGGTTTAACTTGCCATCTTTCAACGCTTTAAATCTGATGGAAGTCACTGAGAAAATTACCGCAGTGTACGTCACCGACGAGTCTCCCAGCAACATAAAATTATGGTGCAACGCAGATTTTGGGGTAGCTCATTCCAATACTTCCGAGTAATTTACCGACAAAGACTTTATGGGTTTGGCATCTCTGTAAACAAAAAAAAAGTAAATAGCAAACGCCTTGGAAATTAAAAACTAAGACTCTTTGTTCCTAAGAAAGAATCTAAAAATCATCCGTTCCAGCCTTCGAATATCAGATATCTAATTTTAGGCCCCGCAAATTGTGGAAAAACTAACTTACTGTTTAATTTCACCTGTAACGAAAATGGCTCGAATACGATCGATTAATTATTTACAGTAAAACTTTATGTCAGCCTAAATACAAAGCTGTGCAGTCTATAGTAAACGAAATTGAGAAAAAATATGACAGAATGTAGCATTATTTCACGATTCTCAAATAGATTTAATTCCACCTGAAGAATTGCCCCCAAAATTTCGAAACCTGATTCTTTTTGACGATTGCCTTTTGGACAAACAAAAAACATTGAATGGTTCTTCGCTCAAGGACGTCATTCAAACACCGATGTTTTTCATTGTAGTCAGTCGTACACGAGAATTCCAAAACAAGTGTTCAGAGACAACGCAAATTTATAAATTCTATTCCCCGTGGATGAGTTAAATTTGAAACACATTTACAAAAATCACGTTGACCCCGACATGGAATTTTGGGTTTTTAAACGTTGTGTAGAACGTGTTGGAAAAGGCCCTACAGGTTTTTATCAATCAACAAAACGTTAAACGAGGGGAGATTCAAATGTGCATTTTTACCTATTAAACAAAAGAATGGAGACGAAACGAGAAATCTCAAAACTCAAAAGACATTTAATAAAAAAGTTTCTACATCGACGTTTGGGTGAGAGAGAGCAAGAAGAATCACTACTAGAATTTTTAAACTGGTAGCAAGCACCCTGAAACCGACACCGGTCCTCGGTGTAGCTACGCAAACTACGCCAATTGAAAACACTCTAGCCACACAAACTATCCCGATTAAAAACACTCCAGCCAGCGCAAACTACCCCGATTAAAGCTTATAAAGAGGTAGAAAGTGACGAGGATGACTACAAAACAGATTTAACGTTGGCTTCTTCCAATGTCGCTTTTGCTAGTGAGCTTCCCAGTGTTAGTCTCACCTAATCGCCGATAATGAAAATTGCTCCCGAAGCCAAAACTGAACATGCCTCTACAAGCACCGGCCCTAAAGTAACCCCCTCTTATTCCGCGGTGCAAGCTAAACGCATTTATACTCCCCCGGAGCTTCCTCACGTACCCATTCTCCGGTCCCTCGATAGTTTGTTAACCGGTCAGAATATTGGACCAACGGCTACATATTTCTCGACAAAATTTTTCGAAAATCCCAAAGAAACAGATTCGGTATTTGGTCTTCAGTACAACACAAAAAAAGGCGAGCTGACCATGGGGAATAAAGTGGTTAAAATTTTTGAAAATGACATTATGGTCGGGGGGAAGCAGTATACGGGGAGACGCAGTCTTTGAAGTTTGCTAGTTTCTAGAGAGTTGAAAGAATCCTCCTACTCACCAGAAATTAATGCAGCTTATGCGGACATGTTACAAAATACCAACGCCATTTTTATGAACAACGATCCAAAGACTCGTGAACCTAAATCCAATCGTAGCACCAAGTACGTTACGATGGTTCGTCAGATTTGGGAAGATATGAAAAAATCTAAGAAAAAGGGGGTGGCATGGTTAAAAAGGCGGGTAGCAGAGTAGATTATAAATATTATGACGATCCTAACGACATGATAAAGAGATTCAGGATTTTCTACGAATCGACATCACGACAAATATAGAAACGAGATAGTCGAAAGTTTATCAGAAATACAGCAAAGACAAATCATAACTGTGTGGGAGAAAAGGGTGGCTTTTCAAAATTTGGTTTGGATTTAAAAAATTACATATAAAACAAAAGAACCAAAAAATATCGAGATGAGGTACTGCTTCAAATGTAAGCATCTCAAAGCTTAACGGCCACGAGCCGTACATTATTATAACCGCAAAAAAAAACAGACAGATGGAAGTCGTATTTTGCGAGGTATGCGGAACAAAAAGAGCTTCCTGGGAAAGAAATCCTAAACAAAATCATAGATAAGTTACCGCTCGAACTGCATTTTCCCAATTACCAATACTACGGTCCGGGAACCAAACTATAAAAAAGATTGGCTCGAGGAGATCCAAGGATTAATCAACTAGACGAAGCGTACAAAGAATACGATATAGCTTACTCCGAGAGCTCGGATTCAAAAGATTGGCACGTCGCCGATTAAGTTCTCACTTCCAAAGCTCAAAGAGTGAGAGACGATCCTTCTCTGACGTGGCGGGAGAAACTAGCCGCTTCGAACGTTAAGAAGATCATGAAAACAAAACTAAGATTCGGAATGGGAAATAAAAAAAAATGGACCAACTCGTAAAAGGACTTCACAAACCAGCGAGAAAAAATTTTCCGAGAAGGAAAGTGATTGTACTGGGCCTGAACGATTATGGCAGGCTGACTTGGTGGAATGATACCTTACGATAAACTTAATAAAGGGTTTAACTACCTATTAACCTGTATTAACGTCATGTCCAAGTTTTCTTGGCTATACCCCTTAAATCTAAATCCGGTATAGACGTTACCGAAGCTTTCAAGAAAACACTCGTATGTGCGACACCCCAAAAAAATTTACAATGCGATTTAGGTAGCGAGTTCTACAATAAAGACTTCAAAGCACTCCTTAAGGGTCGCAACATCAACGCACTCGGAGATGAAGGCGAGCGTAGTAGGACGATTCAACAGAACCCTTAAAACTCGCCGACACTTGTGGAAAAAATTCACCAGGCGGGGAAGTTATAAATGGGTTGATATTATCGACAAGTTAGTTTCCCAGTACAACGACACCATCCATTCTACCACGAAGTGGAAACCGAGGGAAGTACCCAGGTGGCACGAACCATTGCTAAGACGAGCAAAACATAAAGGACTGTCTAAAAAAACAAAGTTTGTCGTAGGATATAAAGTCAGAAATTCTAAAGTCAAAAAAATTTTTGGTAAAGGGTATCTCAAAAATTTTACCAACGAAATTTTCACGATTCGCAAAGTGCAAAAAACTAATCCGGTAACTTATCGTTTAAAAGATCAATTGGGCGAAGCCATTCTCGGGGGCTTCTACGAACTGGAAATTCAAAAAATTCAGTTCCGGACTTATTTTTAGTAGAAAAAGTACTACGTAAGAAAAAAGAAAAAAATGGAAAAATGCTCTGCTTTGTCAATGGAAGGGGTACGATTC
Organism: Lithobius niger; assembly: GCA_023313725.1. NCBI lineage: Eukaryota > Metazoa > Arthropoda > Chilopoda > Lithobiomorpha > Lithobiidae > Lithobius > Lithobius niger. Next base: position 28,620 of record JAHWFP010112391.1, read on the forward strand.
AAAATTTAATAGTTGGACCGATAACATTAGCTGTTTGACTTCCTACCCTTATATGGGTCTAAATAAATGCGGTAAACAATATCCGTACCAAATCGGTATGGATATTTTTTACCACATTTATTTAGACCCATATAAAATAAAATTCATCATCCAATGGGTGCCAAAAAATTCTACTTTTGAGGTTGTTAGACGATGCTTTATTTTTTCTTCAGGGTTATCACGTTTTAATTTTATTACATCAATTTTTTTCTTCTTTTAGCAGGGGCCTTTTTCCCCAACCTATCTCTTCTCTGATGAGCAGTTTCTGTCGCACATTTCTTGCGAAAAGCAGCGGCCAATTCCCACAACCTAGCTTTTCTCCGTCAACAGTTTTTGTCGCATATTTCATACGAAAAGCAGCGGCTCTTTTCCTTTTATTAGCCACTATATTTTATTCTTCGCTTCGTTTCTGTATTTCACAGATTGGTGCTCCTTCCTGATCATCTTTCACCAGCGAAGCGCACTCTTCAGCTTCTTCATCCTATCTGATCGATTATATTGTCTACAAAATATTCCAGTATGCCGGTTCTGCAGTGACCGTGCACTAATGTATGCATTCCATCGTCCAACACGAATCTCTTATCGGCGTAGGGAGATACGGATGATTTGATATTTCAACCGTAGCGAGCTGATCATCCTTACTTTGAATGCTCCTCCACGTGGCTTTCAACGATGTTTTCGAAAATAGTGTTTTTTTTTTGTAGTCTTCGTGGCAGAGACTTTTTTGGATAAACACTTTACTAATCCCTTCAGCCTTTCTAATGCTATCTTCCCCGACTAAAAACGTGTACATTTTTGCTTTCAAACCTATAAATTCTTTCATCGGGATGCCAGCCATCTCATCTTTCATTTTCCCCAGGACTTGTTTCTTTTTAACGCTGTATAGAGTATGCGACGGATAGTAATTGCTGGTGTCGAATCTGTGTAGCTCTCTTTCCACATCCAGGTAAAAATCGTAAATCTCTACCTCATAGAACAGACTGTCGGTGTCTGTGAAAAGTAACCCGTGCGGTTTCCGTATTTTGGACGCATGAACTCGTAGTGAAATTCGTACATCGTAAGTTTAGAAAGTTAGAGGATGCAGAAACCGGAGTAAGTCGGTAAGTCGCACTTGATGTTACGAAGCTTCAAGTTTACCTGTACAAAATTTTCGTTGAGGATTTCGAAGGAATCCACGTGTGGTAGAGTGCTGTACTTGATAGATTTTTTGAATCGGTGGTCAATTTAATGGATAAACGCTCCGATTTGTTTTCCATCATTTTTCCAAATATCAAATTATTTTTCAATTTGAAAAAATCTTTTTCAAACGTCGTTATTGCTAGTTGATGTCTTTCAAAATTAAACCATGCTTCAAATAGAATTGTAAATTCCTGTAATGAACTACGTAGTTTTTCTTCGGAAGCAGGTTGGTCATCAGTTTGGAAGTAGAAACGATCTTTTTGTTTTCTGTCATTTCTTTAATGAAGGGAGACACAAGTTTTAGTATTATTTTAAACTTTTCCAGCGCTAAAGGATAGTCGTTGTGATCGTCGTGTAACTTGAGCGGATAGTCCAAGTCTACTTCCGAATCTTTTTCGACCGATGACAAGCAAAATTCGAAAATTTCTTTCAGCCAGCTAAATAGATCGTACGGAAGGAATTCCATCATGGCTAGTCCGTATAAGTTGTTGACATCCAAATCTACTAGATGCAGACTAGGTAAATTCTCGTCGTAGGTTTCTGGTAGGCATATGTTGTGGGCGATAGATTGCCTTTTCGATACAAACGTTGTTCCATGCCTGATACCGGGAGTTATAAAGTTATGCTTCCGTCCGTGCGTAAACAGTTCTTGTTCGACTTTGGTTTTTTCAACGTGGCTGCCCAACTGAATTCTGGTGTGGACACGTAGTAGCAAGGATCTATGCCATCATTGACCTAACAAGTTTCCCTAAAAGTCTGAAAAATGTCGGCTGGAAGATACATGTCGATCATATGATATTACGAGATGATAATATTTAAAAACCGTCTTCAGCAAATTCCAAACTGAGGTAGCGTGATCCTAATCGCTGTCGGTGATGCCTTCAGCTTGTAGAGAGGAGAAGAACGCCATTTTAGGAGGTAATTCCTGGTCTTCAAACACATCCATACACTGCACGAACTCGTACGGGTAGTGGCCTTTTTGCGTCAATAAATCCAAGATTTCCTCCTTTTTCGCTCCAGGCTCGAACCAGTCTACTGAATCGAGAGCAGTTTTTAAGACGTGGAAGGGTAGATCTTTCTTGTGGTTTGCAGCTAAAGTTTCGACCGAGGAAGATTTAGGAAACTATTATTGTCTTCAAACCGCAATCTTACCAAAAATTCCTTTCCACTGAAGGAAAAGTACCGCGTAACGGTCATACTCATGAAATGCTCGGTATTTCTAGCAAGAATGTCTCCTCCCGAAGGGAAGTTTTCCGTCGTAGAAATCAGTAGATGCATATCGTAGCCTTCCTAGTTATGGAAGACAACCGGGATAGTATTTATTCTCCTAGCCTCCAGATTGCATTTTACGTTAGAAGCACCTCGCCGCGAAGTGGCAGTGATCTCTCACTTTATCGAAGATGATGAGGGGGGATTGAGGCTTAATGGCGCGTTGACAACCTGGTCATTAGCGCCAACCTCAGTCACAGTGCAGTGGTCCGGGTTGCCACTGCACCACACATTACAGAGATGTTATTCAAACCCCTAATCTAAATCTTGTCATACATCTGTACCTCCTGCAAAAATTGAAAAACACCGGACAGGAGGACAGACTTATCGCCCAACTGACGCGCAATGTCATGCGGAAGATGAAAACGACGACGAACACCATCAAGATGGCGACAATCAACAAGTAAGTGCCGGACCATAAGTGGCCGTCGACACCAATAACATTCAGGAGAGTCAACCCCCAGCAAAACGAGACAGTGAGTAAGTCGGGTGTGACCAATGCGCAAACGGGCCAACATAACCTCCTCATGGCGACTGCGGCGGCACGCCGAGTACCACTCCTCGACAGTGCCTTTAATGGCCCGTAATTTATTACTGTCCTGACTGTCCCAGAAGGTTTGCCAAAAAGCGTGTAATCTCAGACGCAGAGTTGGAAAGGAGTCTGAGGGAACAAGGCTGAGAGATCTCTACCGAGAGGGCCAGAAAGGGCCCCTTTCGCAGCAGAATCAGCTTGCTCATTCCCTGCTATCCCAACATGGCCCGGGATCCAGCAGAAAAGCACGGTTTTCTGCTGGCCAGGCAAGCCGGAAAGCAAAGCTTGAACACGTTGTGTCAAGGGGTTCCGTGGATTGTAATTCGCCAAGGACTCCAGGGCACTCATGGAATCGAAGATGATGACTTTGCCGAAGTAGTAGCAAGTATCGGTTTTCAAGAACCAAATTTCATCGTCGGCAGTAATCATCAGTTGTTTTGGTTGTGTTATAATCGTGGCAAACTTTTGAATTTCGCTATTCATACATTCGTAAAACTTATCCACCGCGTACTCACCGAGGTAGTATTTTTTACTCACAATTTCATTTTCTGGACCAACAACGACGTAGCCAAAACTAGTAGGCGAATGCAAACTGAGTTTAATACACGAACTGGAGGATGGATCGGCTCAAGGATAAGGAATCCGTCTGTCATAGTGTAGGAATTTTAACGTGTCATCGCCGGGTGGTAGGAAAGTGAGTAGTTGTGCTCTATTTAATCTCAAGCCTTGAGTGATGTGCTCCATCATGTATTGTTCTTTACCAAAGGCCACGAAGCGGTTGCAGCAGTAAAATTTCCTGTTGGTTCCAACACCTCGAAATCGGAGTACCCTATCAATATCGAGGATGGAGCAATTAGGCTATTAGTAACAAGTCAATTACTTCTCCTTCCATGTTTTTGTTCACTCTAACAGGGTGTAACCCTGTCGATCCCTTGTAAGAAATTACGATAATGGACAAATTGTTGACTCGTTCGAAGGAATCAATTTGCCGTAAACTCACGGGGAACGTCAACATGAAATAGTCTACGGTATTCAGAAATGGTTCGTAATATTTAACCTCGGTTTCGTAGGACTTCATTTTAGCGGCTAAAACTGAATTCAGAAAGCACTTTTCTTCAGAATTTTCCACATTCACTATAAATTCTCTTTTCTTGCGTAATGCATTCGACAAGGGTAAGAAAGAACTGGGACGAAAAGGATCAATTTTCGCCACTTTTACGGTGATACCCCAAACTTTCAAAAAGCGCTAACCTTTACCTTTTTCGTCGAAAGTTTCGACGGACTGTTGTATTTTTTTGTACGCATCCTCCAAGATTTCATACAAATCAGATTCGTTGTAAATGGCCGTACAGAGGGACAAGAAATAGGCTCGCACGGTGTTTTAATTCCTGCTAAAATCTGTCTCTAAACACAGTTGATATTTACAATTGGTCAGTTGATCCAAGCAAGTTGTAATAAGAAATTTGAGCGGACAATACAGTAAATTGAGCTAGAGATGGATCGAGATATTCAATTTTACGGACATAAATTCGATGCGTATCATCATGCACCAACTTGCAAGTTACTTCGCTTTCAATATCTTTCAACTCGTTTTCAAGGAGTAAACCCTCTGGTTGAAGATCGGATTGATGGTTGGGAAAATGATGGATCAATTCTTGTCGAGTTCCGTTGACATTTCCACAATACGTACACGTAAACATGATTTTGAATTCACTTTCTTTTTCTCGAAAGAAACCTTTTCGTTCCTTTTATTATATAAAGAAGATAATTTTTTCATATCACCACAATTCCCTTCCCTCCATTTCCCTCCCTCCTGCAGATCGACGAAACGGAATAAAAAGGTAGTAAAAGGCACTTTTCCACCCTCTTCCAGAATGACATCCCGCACTTTCCCACCCTCCTCCAGATGAACGAAAATGAATTAAAAGGCAGTAACCTAACCTAATCACCATCCTCCAGATTGCTATCCTGCGTTTTCCCACCATCCTCCATACCGACGGAACCCACCGGAAGCGACATCCACCACGTGACAGGAAGTTACGTCATCACCCCCACTTCGATCCCGTGAGCAGAAGTGACGTCATGGGAGGTAACAACTTTCCTCCAGATCGACGAAAACGAATGAAAGGTAGTAAAAGGCACTTTTCCACTGTCCACCATCTTGATGGATACGAAAAAAACAAAAAAGTCTTAAAAGACACTTTTCCACCCTGCTCCAGATCGACTAAAACTAGAAGTGATGCCCCCACTTTTCATCAGGTGACCGGAAGTGCATCATTATCCCCATTTTGATCAGGTGACAGGAAGTGGGGGGGGTGACTAGCTGACCTAATATCGTATTCTACCCCACTACTCTTTTCGAGATGAACGATTCACGTACGGCTACCTGTAAGCTTGAGTATGTTCCGACCTTCTACAGCTGCGATCCATTGCCACCACGAAATCCATCAGTGGCGTGTCACCTTAGCCCACCTCACTCTTGTCACGCGAGTGTCGCGAGTTAAACTGGTAAACCTTGGGAAATAATTTCGATCTCCCATGATGCAAGGTAGAGCTGCTAGTCTCCTAACAGTATCGGGTGCATTGGTTGTGTATGGCGGTGAAGGTAGGTGACTCGTCCATCTCAAAGAGAGTTGTTCGTCCAAGGTGTAGCCATCACTAAAGTTGCAAAGACTGAGAATCACGAATGCTTGTCGTGGCCTTAAACACAACAGTTTTGGCAGCTCCAGAACTAGGAAAGTAGGTTCGGTTTAGCATACCTTCTAATTGCACACAGTTGACAGAAATCATTTGAATGTGTTGAGTGTGGAAAGGCTTTTACGCACAAGTCTAATATTTACGAAGCACGCATTTGCACATGTTAAAAAAGAAGCAGGTTGAATGTGGTGAATGTGGAAAGGCTGTTGTGAAAAAGTTTTACGTAATATGACGCGCAATTATATGTTATGAAAGATATCGTTTAAATGTGTTGAATGTGGAAATAAATAGACATAAATCGCTGTAAATAATATTAAGGAAAATTGGAAATTAGCCATCTAGTGTATAATTTTCACTGATGGCTAATTTCCAATTTTCTTTGAATGTGGCAACACATTTGACAAGAAGAGTGCCTTATTGCTGCATACATTTAATCACAGTGGTTAGGTACCGTTTAAATGTGTCGAGTGTGGATATGCTTTTGGTCACAAGCGTTATTATTTTAAGAATGCACACACTTGTACACAGCTGGGAGAAACTGTGTGATTGTTTTGAGCACAGAATAGCTTTAGCAGCATAGTACTTGTACCAAGTGGAAAGAAACATTTGAATGTGATGCTTGTTGAAAGGCTTTTGTGCACAAGGCTCATTTAGCAGTGCATGCAATTCTAACCTGTGGTAAGGAACCGTTTGAATGTGGCAAGTGTGAAAAAGTATTTTTGCAGATGCGATATGAATGAAACTAGAAAGTGCAATTGGTACTCCCAGACATACGGTAGTTGGAAAAATCCAACTATTGTAGCCTATACTCGTACAACAAAAGTGATAAGGTCTGCTAGTTTTTCTTTTGGTAAAAAAAGCCGTCGCTCACATCTAAAAAATTGCAAATAAAAAATAAAAATAAAATATCGCTTTAATGGGCGAGGGAAAAATAAAAAGCTGGAGGTTCAATTCATGAATCGGAAAAACTCAATTGAAAACTTCAAACTGACAAAATTAGCAGTTAATCGCTTCAAATGTTTCCCCTCCAGTTCACTTCATTTGAAGTACTGAGACCAGATGGAGAGGCTTTCAAGCTGAGCTGATGACACTGACTTGCAGTGCTATACTGAGCAGGTGGTCGAAAATTGTTAAAACCCCTCTTCAAGCCATTAGGGTTATAATATAATATTAATAAAAGATTTACCCGCTAATGCAAAAGGTAACGGTAGGAAACCACTTACACTGCAGCATTAATAAGCTCTTTGTAGGAATTTGAAGAGGTCGACCCCCCACACTGCAAGTTTGAAGGCATCAACCTTCATTGCATAAACGACTGCAGGTGGAAGCGAATTCAAGCAATCCACAATCCTATTGGAGAAAAAAAACTTTCTGCAGTCTGTCTTAAAGGCAAGGTCGAGTGGAACGATAGTATACCGGAAGGTTGGTCTTTCCCCAGCTCATTAAGTCGTTTTTCCACCAATACTTCGTGTGATGTCACAGGCACCGGCGTGGTTTGGCTTGTGCGCATGTGCGTAAGCTGTCGAGCTGCATTGTGACATCAGTGGCACCAGCAAAATCAACAGCCAGTGGAAACACAGTATGCAAAAAGCTCAGCAGAGACACCCCTGTCTTAAAGGTTTGTTTTTGAATTTTAAGATGGTGTCACCGAGTTTGGTTATTAAGATTGTACTGGATAAAACACTAAATTCTGGGTCGGTTGTGGAAGGAGGAGTTAATTCTGTAAAACAGATCTTCAGATGCTTGCCACTTCAATAAGCCACCATTGCTTATCAAAACTTAAAAGGCTCCCTTCAACCACTCGATTAAACAAAACAATGCCGATTGTGTGTGAGACTCGAAACGGTGGGTATTTATTCGTTGGAACTTCGTCTACTGAAGGCAGATCTAACTTTGGCCAACCGGTTCTTCATGGAAAAATTATTGTTTGTTGATCTTCCCTTTTTCGCAATTAGTCTTGTTACTTAAACTTAGGGGCACTGTTTTCAACTTGTTGTGACAAAATCGAAGCAAACCCTCCCTAAACATACTGGATTGGGATATGAACAACCTCTACGCTTTGGCCATGTTTGTTCATCTCTTCCCTACAACAGGCTCTACTAGCTAACCAGGAAGGAGATTCGAACTTTGGATATAGACACCATACAGGATGACGCCAACATGGGATATACACTGGAAGTAAATCTGGAGTACCCCTGGCATGATGGGCACAACGATTAGCCACTAGCTATGGAGAAGATCGACATTGGAAGGAGCAAATTTTTCCCTATTCTAAGAATCTAGTAGAAGATTTAAATCACAAAACCTGAACCTCCTCCAACACCAAACTTGTTCCGAACCTTATACACAAGAATAGGTACATCCTTCACTACAGGAACGTGAAATTCTACAGCCGGCACAGACTAATACGTCGTCCTATCCAAAGAGCGTGGATGAAATTTTGCATAGAGTTCAGCACCGCAAAGAGGCAAAAAGCAACCGCTCCGTTTGCTAAAGAATACTTCAAATGCTGAATAATTCGTTTTTTGGAAATATCATGGAGAATAAGCAAAGTTGTTTCAACTTGAAGCTGTAGACAGACGAGGAAACGGTGTTGAAATACACCTCACAACCGCACGCCGAATCCTTCAAGATCCTTAAAGATAATCTGGTGCAACTCAACCACCACACTTGAAGTACGCTGTGCAATCTTCCGACCTACTCTGAATTTACCATACTGGAAATCTCGAAACTTTTCATGTTCGAATTTCACTACGAGTGCATTGGGCCGAAGTATGAAACTCCTTTTCGTCGACACTGACAGCCTCTGCTCCGAGATCAAAAAGTGAACATCTACCGAGACATGTTCGCTGACAAAGACCGTTTCGACACGAAGATCTACCCGACGCATCATCCCCTTTTCACCACCACAAACAAACAAGTGTTGGGGAAAATGAAAGACGCGGTGGTACCATCCTCGAATTCATTGGACTCAGGTCAAAAATGTGCTCGATTAAACCTCTGAAAAACGAGGATATCAAGAAGACCAAGGGTGTCCAAAGCTCGTTCGTGAAAAAAACATTTCAGCTTCAGCGACTATAAAGCGGACCTAAACTCTGTGGCACCTCCACAGAAGGGAAGCTGGGCCAAGGGTTTCCAGCGTAGGCCACGAACTGAGTACCGTTAGAATATCCAAATCCCTCCTCTCGCCTTACAATGACAAGAAATATATCCTGGACAATGGCAAAGATACGCTAGCCATCGGCCACTATGATGCCGGTGCTTGGGACGAATGCGCGGACAATGTCGACTCGACATGGACATGATGAGCGACAAGGAGGTGGAGGATGAATTGTCCCTCCAGTTCGAAGAGCGATAAGCACAAACACGGACTGAAAGGAAAATAGATGAGGAGAATGAGAAGACCGTCTGCAGGTCGTCGTATTGGAGAACTGGCGGAGGATTTTACGGCATGGAAGAAGAAGCTTAGAAAGAAAGAAGCCATCAGTAAGAAAAAGCTCGCACGCTAGCAACGGAGGTGCAAAGAGAAGGTAAGTTTAAGAAAGATGCCACGAATACGTGTAAATCCTGCAGGCAGGAAACAGAAGCGCAGAGGGAAGAGTGAATAAAGAAAATGGCTGCTAGTAAAAGAAAAGCTGAAGCTCGAGAAATGAAGGAGCAAACTTGAGGGTAGACTAGAAAAAATGACCGCTAGTAAAACAAATGTTTAAGTTTGAGAAACAAAGGAGTATAGAGTGGCAAGGCTAGAGAAAATGGCCGCTACTAAAAGAAAAGCTCAAGCTCGAGAAACAAAGGAGCAAAGAGTGGCTAGACTATAGAAAAAAAAGCTGCTAATGAAAGAAAAATTCTAGAAAACGAAACGGAGGATGAAAGAGAATTTAGATTAGGGAAAATATGAGCTTGTGAGACAAGATAACGATGCTATCTGAGCCACGTGGATTAGGCCTACTGTGGAAATCACGTTAAAAAAACGCGCCCTATACCTTACCTCCTGGTGTGGAAAGAAGCAATTTTATCATAACCTGGTTTGTCGCACTTTTGAAACTAGGGCTTTTATTCTGTCAGCACTTTTGAAAAGCACTCTGATTGGGGAACCCCCCGTAATGTTGCTAATTCGTTATTTTCATGTTTCCGTTTATTCGAGAGTTCTCATAATGTGAAAGTATTCACATGGATGCCCACCGGAATTAACATTGTACCCCCGCCCACCGGAAGTGAAGTCACAGCCCCGCCCACTGGAAGTGAGGTCATCGCCTCATCCACCCCATGACCCGGTGCGACCTTGAAGTTGTTAATTCGTCATTAGCAGGGATGTTTGTGCGTCCGTTTGTCTCTGCCATATAGCAATACGCACTTAGAGGTAGCATTAGGACACATTTGGGTAGCAAAAAGCCCACATTCCTCCACTGTGCCAATATGGTGGGCGGCCATATTGGAAAAGGGTGTTACTTGTGGTTTACATGAGCACCGCCGTCTTGGAGAATGACATCATAGCCTCACCCACCAGAAGTGACGTCACGGGGGGAGGTTGGTATATCTGTTTTCACATATACCACTTTACCACTACTCTCTTATAGCTGAGAGCGTGATTGATATCTAAGTACTAGAGTAATATCTGTCCAAGCCATTGAAGCTAGCAAATTTTTGTTGATATAGAAAAGGCTTGAAATTAAATATCCTTCAACTATGTTGTGATTTTTTCAAATTTTACCATTTGACCATCGTTTGATTCCTTAAGTTAATTTTCACTCATGATAATTAAATCTAGGAATGTAAAAAGTCATATTAAGGCATGAGGTGGCATGTGCAAAACTTTGTCCCTTTGATAGAAACTATTCAAGGCAATTTTTTGGTTTTTCTCTGGGGCTAAAATAGACACTTCCAGTATGGAAAAAGTAAGTTGGCCCTATATCCAGATTGCATCATTATATGCGACCTTTAGTTTTTATGGCCAATTTTTGCTTTCCTTACTAAAATGCACAAGTCTAGGCTTACCTATCTCACTATCGGGTTTCCAAGCAAATGTAACCAATATCACCCGATTTGTGATATCACACCTCCTGAATTTATATTACCTGTGAGTACCGTTCATGACTTGCGTTTAAATGTTGTTAGTATACGTAGCCTATAATAATAATATCCATTTTTTTTTATTGAATTATTCCTGTTTCAGATTGGTTTTATAAGTCGTGGGGGATTACCTAGCTACGAAAATAGCCTTATAGTACTTGCAGGCTTCATGTATACTTTTAGGATCGCCATACAGAAGGTAACACACACACACGTTACATAATAATTAGGGTTAACCGATGTCACTTGCTTGTGCTCGTTCAATTGCCATCGTGCCTGGCTTCAACGAAAACCAATACAAACTTATACGTTAACTTGTCATACGTGATATTAGGATTTATCACCCAATTTCACGACCTCAGTCCTCCTTTAGCAATCTAACACGACAGGATTGCAAGAATAATTTAGGGCTGATAAGCAAAATGAGTTATATCGGATATTACGCCTGCTCTTGGATATCAAGCCTGCTCTGGATCTTACACCTGCTCCAACAATATCCCTGCTCATGTTTACGGATTGTTATCATTCTGAAGTGCCAAGACTACCTATATTTAAAAGACTTAACGCTCGGTTTGACGTAGCATGCTAGACACAGTCGTCCAAGCGTTGCGCTGAACTGAAAGCACGAAGAACGAAAAACCCCAATCGTAGCATTGATTAGTGTATGCGAGATGCACAAAAACGTGATATCTTCTCATTATTAGATTTACCGATGTTGAAGCGCTAAACGAACATTATGTAAAGGATAATGACCGAAAACCGCGGGCATTCCTAAACAATGCCCGAGGGCGCGCAGCGTCCCGAGGGCCATTGTTTAGGAATGCACAAGGTTTTCGGTCATTATCCGACTTAAGGCCCATTACGGTGAAGAGCTCGTTCCCATTGTCGGTTATTGTTGGCAGACGTTCTATACTTTGAAAGAACGTGGTATTGTTACGTTCTTGAAATAACGGGCCATTGTTTTACATTATTGGTAAAGATTCGAAAATAGTTGAACGTGTTGCGGGAAACTAAAATTCTTGGTAGGCTACTGATGATCAAAATCCCTTATCGTATTCTGTATTTGTGTTTTTCGATGTGCATGTTTGTGCGTTGCGTGGCAAAAATCAGGACAGAACTGTAACAGAAAGACAACAAACTTTTGGCAGGTCACATGAAAATGGGCGAGAATACCTTGAATACATATTAAACGTTTCAAAAATAAATCAACGTGGGTTAAAACATATAAAAGGAAAGAAGAAAACAAGCCGAACAGCTATATGATCTAGGGACGAATTGGGTTGCTAGTTTGAATCTGGGTCATGCCACTCCAAAGGTGACTTACTATACTACGTTAATTCTAGTGTATTATTTTTGCTGTTTGGCTTGTTTTCCTCTTTCCTTTATATAATTTACATGAATTTGTGCTAATTTATTTAAAACATATAAAAGTGCAACCAAAGAGAGTCAAAATATTTTCTCTTCCCGACAATCATTCTTGTTGTCCTGGCAACGTGCACAGACTGTATCGAAATTATTGGCCCGAACATGCAAATACTGAGGTTGTGTATTTTTGCCCCAAAAACAATACAGTAATTATACATTTTGTATTACAACCGCCCCGTGGGTAAAAATGTTCCGAGCAACATCATCAAAAATGTTGCAACAGATGCCAATTGCTTAGTTGGATGGCTAATTAAGCAATCACAACATTCGTGTCAGCAACACCTTTGTATCGACTCAACGTAGAAGAGCAGCTCATTGTGCAAGCAACTGGCCACCGTAACTTGAAATCCTTACAACGGTACAAGAAAAGTAGCCGTGGTATGCAAGCAAATATCATCGGTATTTTGAACGTCGTAGCAAATCAGGCCGGAGTGTTACAAATGAAAACCCGGTCAAACATTTGGTGATGAAAAACTGTAACCATTTTACAATCATTACGTAATCTTTTGTAAATGTAACGACATTGTAATGTAGTGCTTTGCTACTTCAAACGTTTTTTTTGTTTTGTTTTGTTAAAATAAGCTGTTTTTCAAACTCCCGCCTTCAGATGAAAGTGCGGGCTTTTCCGGCAACAATGGGTTTTTACATTGTTGCGTATTGTTTCAGTCGGGCTTTCCTTCGCCGAAAAGGGCATTAATTTACGGTAATGGTGACTACTCTTCAAGTCTTCGGACGATTTACTGCTACGTCAAAGGATCGTTAACACATTTTTAATGAGAATTGAAAACGCCGTAGCATAACATTGAGTACAATACACACGTACAGTATTGGACATTAAATTTTACCAGGGGTAGCATAAATATAAGAGGGGGTATACAACTTATTTATTGACCCTGAACCAACTGTCGTTAACGGTCCTGACATCTGGCGGCGGCAACGTGAAACAAAATGTTTCCGACGCCACCAAATTCTTCGTGGCCACTTGGTGAAACACTCGATTCACGAAATAAATTCAAAACAAATTGCACCAGCCGTTACATTGCCCATAATTTTTATTTTTTTATTGAAATGAAAAAAGTCTTATCTTTTGAATTTTTAAAATCGGAATAGAAATTCTAGTTGTTATGTTAATCTGTTTTGTTTTCTCCTTGCCCCTCCTACGCTCGCTTGTTGCGTCAGATGGCGTCGGACGCTGGTCGGTTCATTGCCTAACTAGATTACACAAGAGATCACGTCGGCAACGGTCGGTTGCATTGTCATACTTGCACATTTGGTCAAACAGTGTTACGGGGAAACGTTTACGATGCAACTGTGAGACCATTTACTTTTAAACCTAAACCCAGTCAAAAAAGCATCATCGTCAGCATGGTGACGAGCGTCAAAAAAGGAAACGAAGACTCCGTCGGCATCAATCAAAGATGGAGCGACCATTTATCATTCTTCTTTGGGCGTCAATGACTCGGAACTGCATCAATGACAAACATTCTAAAACGTGGTTGGAACTAAACCGTCTCGCCAACGTGCCACGCCTATGTCTGAAACACTGGACAGCATTGTAACAGCCGGCTTATTCTCCAAGGCTTCAACAAAGGTTCAAGCAAACAACGCAGCCCACTGAGAGTGAGACTGACGATCCAGTAATGATGTTCAATTTGGATTTCGATCGACGGAGGTAAGTCAGTGTTTCGTTCAAGGTACGATTTTGGTGAATGTTTTTGCCCAAAAAATATTGATAGCTATTGAAATACGAAACGTTGGTCAAAAGAGGCAACGGCAATAATTAACAAAGCTATTTTTTTTTCCTGTACCAAATTGCTTTTGTCGACATTATCCCGGTTATTATGTAGGCTGCGTTATGTGGGTGGTAAATAAATACATAATGTCATGATAACAGTGCACGCACGATGAATTACAGTACAATTCACAACAAGTTACGTGTGCACAGTTCGATAATTATTGGCCCTGTAAATAAATAAACAAACACCTGCGTAGCAACCAGGGACTTAGGCATCGTTTATTGAACCTGTACACAGTACTGTATCATATGCCTAGTAACGTGTTTTTTTTTTTTTTTT
>JAHWFP010112392.1:10066-22438 GCA_023313725.1 Lithobius niger
TTTTTTTTTTCTGGAGCATCGAACGACCCTACGCCAAACCAACAAACCAATCTGGACACGACTAGATATTTCCTTTGCACGCAACGTTTGTGGTGTGATGAGAGGCGAGAGGTCGGATTTCGGAAAACCATCCTGATGAAATTTAGACAAACTGGGAGTAAGTATACACGAAAAACAAAGAATGAAATACCGTTTCGACGTAGCCTATACTCTAGCGTTTGACCATATCATGTAATTCAGTCTCTACATTTTTTTGTGTACTGGCTACGATTTACGCGACAGTCAGTAAATTTATAAACCTTGCGTAGCCAGTATATTAAAATTAAAAGACTCGACTGGATTGCCAAAAACCGAAACCACATCACAAACTAAAAACCAAAAGATTTACCGTCAGAACCGTGATAACTTCAAAGTCAGGATTGTAAAACACTTCTTCGTAAGATAGTTACTTCGTAATAAAATTTTTTTTAGCACTGAAATTTGGTTCGCACTAGGGCAGAGCCTGGATACTAAGGGAAGGATCATTATTTATGTCGGGGGGGGGGGGGGGGGCCCACCCCCCACAAAATTTTGGGGAAACCCCCCCCCAAAACCCCAAAAAAAACCCCCCCCCCCCCCCCATATCCACCCAAAGTCCGAAAATATTTTGAACCCAAAAAACCCTCCACCAACACGCACGCACACACCGCAAAAGGTAGGCATTTCTTATATCTTTTGGGGTTAAATGTAGGTGATTTCCTCTCCTCTGGACTAATAAAAAGATAGCATTTCGCATCGACAGGTTCCAGACTGTGTGGAAAACGATCCATGACATTCATTCAAAGAATTGTTCTTTAAACCACGTTTGAACCGAGATTCATGATTCATGACGACAGACCAACTTTTGATGTAAGCACTGCTTTTGATGTTGGCATTACTAAGGTAATTTAGTCAGTACGCCCATTGCCCTTCATAGCCTCAGTACGTGCAACATGGTACAAAAAAATGTTTAGAAAACTAAATAACTATTCACTGGATGACACTAGAAATAACGTTAAAATCTCATAAAAACTTACATGATGGAGGGCCAAAAATTACGGTTTTTTACACATTTTGACTTGAAAGTGTCAATTTTTTAGAAGACGGCGAAATTTGGCTTCGTGGTCGTGAAGACAAGAAATAAAAGTCAGCCCCTGACTGGCAATGAAGGAACTACGGTAGACATCCAGCAAACAGTAAAGTTTTCAGCAGTTTATTCCTGCCTTGATCACCTATCGAATGAATACACTATGAGATGATGCTCCCATAAAACATAAAAAAGCTTATCCAAATTGTACTTACTACACACATCCTCATTGCCAGTCAGGGGCTGACTTTTATTTCTTGTCAATTTTTTATGTCCAGAAATGACTTTACTCCAGTTTAGTCATTTTTTTTTGTACCTTCCTTGACAGGTCTAAAAAGTGTATGACGACCACCTCCCCCCACTCTAGAGACTCAAAAAATACGTAATTCCATCCCCGGAAATAAATAATAACTGGTTCCTAACACTTCTCGTTTTTTACGGAATTCTTTGTAAGAGCTTGGAGAAATGTATTGTTTTGGGTACTCTGATTATTTTGTGAGCAGGTGTTTCTATCCATCCTCCACCTCCTTGTAATTTGTTATCTCCAAGTATAATAGTCACGATAATCCCATCACTGTACTTAAAAAAGACTGCAGCATTTTACGTTCGTTCAAAGTCGATCAGCTTTGATTTTATATTGTTTGTTTTACGCTAAGATGACGTTATATTTTACAACAACTACCTAATGTGAAGGGTTTCTTTTGATAAGTCAGGATCACAACGATAAAACGAGTAAAATGAAAACATGCTTATATTTCGACATCAAGGGTTCTTGGGTGATGTAATCGTCACTGAACAAAATTATGTCGCTTATACTTCACAGTTTGCGTTACGTACGTTAATTCTAGTGGATTAGGAGTAGAACCATGAGTAGATAGTTTCAGTGAGTACATTTTTTGACTGTCTACACTGTTTTAAAACCTTTTTTTCCCCCGTGGAGCATAATGTGAACCAAAACTGAATTAGAAATTAGAAGGATTCTGTGTTTCTCAATGTGACCGAAGATGGCGCTTCGTGGCATTGCTAATTATACTTTTAAAGGCCCATTCCTCCTGCCTTGTAACAGCCACGCGCAGATCGCCCCACGCAGCTACTATCTCACTTTGCTTTGGGAATATACATATGAAACAGCATCAAGTTAAAGATTGTGTCGTCACAAACCGGAATGATTTTCGTATTTTAACATCACCATTTATAATTTTTCTTCGGCGATCTATTGGGATAATTCACTTTAATTTTGACCACATTAGCCTTTTAGATTTTTGATCTCATAGTAATTATTAGCAAACGATTAAAATTAGTACAGGCGCACACACAGATGAAATTTCAAGGTTATTGTAGGCGCGTAAAGGATCAGATACGTGTACAATTACAGTAAATATAGTTCTCCAATATTCAACAGAAAATCTCGTAGACGCCACATTTTACAACGAATTTTTTAGCAAGGGAAAGACTAACGGTAAGTACATAGATCTTTGGGGCCGTACTTGATGTGGAGAATCGAGAAAAATGGCGCAGGGAGGAATGTCCCTTTAAACACTGTGAAGAAAAGAACTATTTTTTTTCACATAACTAGTCTTATTTGTCTATTGTTCTTATGCGTCAGTTGATAAATGCGGTTTATTATTATATACATCATTTGTCTTTCTTCGTTTTGGTGAACGGCATTTAGTAGCCATTATGTCGATTACTTTAAAACGAAATAATAAAGAAGTCATTTATTGTTCGCGCAGCGTATCTTGAGTCCTGCAGATATTTTATGAGCGGCTGCGTGTTCCTGGAGGGAGCGGCTTTAATCGACGGCCGCCATTGTTTTTGTTACCATCTTGGATATCAACAAGGCTCTCTGCTACTAAAAACATACAATCGGTTTTCTGTGTTCGTTCTGGGACGAACTTACGATAGGCCGCGGACACTATAAACGCATAATCAACATCTTTTTATTAAACCATCAGCGCAGCTTATTTTGTTGGTTACCAATTCAATTCAATTCAATTCAATTCAATTTATTATAGCTATAACCTAGATGGTTGTCTGCCCTACCAAAAGTAAACAACAAAATCCTACAGCAACAACAAAAAGAAACCTTGGAACGATAAACAGCACCTCAATTGACGATCACTATATTCAACAATTTTAACTCGGCTGCTGAAGCAGACATTTTCGAAATAGACTTTTAGTCATTTAATCGCGTCCGGGTTGAAATTTCGTTTCCCACCGGCAACAAAATTATAAACATATCATTAACTCATTCCAAACTGTAAGCTTTTTCATCCAGAAACCGGCAATTTTCATTTCGCCTACACGCAGTGAACCTGTCTTAAATTTTTAACCAAGCCTTTCATCACCGTTCTGAGCTTTCCATTTTATTTTTAATTTTACGGTTTCAGAAATTTGGTTAAAAAGAGTCAAATAAATACAGATGAAAACCTATTAACCTTTTCTTTTGGACTTAAAACGTCAGACTGCCCTGCGGCGAATCGACCCCACGACCTTTGAAACCAAAGGACGAGGTCCTACCGCGCTGAGCCATACTGACACGGCTAAAAGGAAACGTCCATGTGATACATTTATTTGTATGTTTATATGTACATATGCATGTGTCAGCACGCGCGTTCATTTGAACCCCACTCTACGTTACGTACTTCTCTGGAACTTGAGCTCGTGTTTGTTAACTAAAGTCATCATCACAGTGCACTTACAGGTCTCGTCACACTTCACGCTCCTCCGCCTAAAGAAACAACTCCCCCACTTGTGAGGGTGTTGGCTATGGCCTACGGGCCTGAATTTAGTAGTCCGTTCTGCTGCGTGCAAGAAGACACATTGGCGAGCCACCATTTCCTTCAAATTCCTCCAAAAATTCAAGGTTACAACGTCTGCATGCAGGAAAAAAAATGTATCAACCTTTTATCAATAATTTTTAAAGTTCTTCACCAACAATAATTCCACGCATCAGAAGGATTTAGCAATTTTTATCAAACTTTCACTGAATTACAAATTTCAGAATAGAAAGAGAAAATTTTCAAAATAGAAATAGAAAAAAGACGGTGCACAAGACACTCACAGACCCACATGCTGCACTAACCATCAAGTTCGTCTAAACGAGCTTTGAATGCATTAAGTGACGGAGCGCAGGCAACATGAGTGGGAAGGGAGTTCCAAAGAACAACCTTTCAGTAAAAAAAACTGCTAGCGGAGTTGAGCGCGGGGAAATAGTGCCACAGATACGGAAAGAATGATCACGAAAGAGTGAAATAAAGATTAAAAATAAGAAAAGATCAGGGTCAGTGTTAAGGAGATTGTAAGTTGATAGGTAAGGTTTACGACTCCACGATGAAAGCAATTTTGACTGGCAGTAACTTGATGTTTACATAGGCGATTAGGACACGGCAGCGAATAAAATGGTATGACGCCAGTTGTTAAGGTGCTGCTGAGAAATTTCCGATTAAATGTAGATTTAGTATTTCACGAATATACGTGAAACTTTTAATATCATTTCGTAACAGCGTTTGGTCTAATGCATTTTTTTTTTTTTTTTGTAACAAGGAATTAGATTACGTACGCTTCGTGGTTCAGAAAACAGCTGCCTCATTTTTAAATTCCGTAATACTCGTTAGTGTTAATAATCAAATAGGAAGTTTTATTGAAAAGAGTATGGCTTTTATGAGGATTAATAATTTAATAAGTGGTTTTCTTAAATTGCCTCTTTTAGTACTAGAAAACGTTTTGTGTTCATTTAAAAAAAAGTTATTTTCTAATATGGAGTTCGGTTTTCTTGTAACTCTTTGCTTGTCTTCACGCACTTCACAGTAAATATTTTTCTGCTTTTTATATTTAGTATATTTCTGATACGATAAAGGCTGGGCATGATTTTCCTTAATTTTAGTATAATGTTTTCAATCTGTTTTTCGTAGGTCCGTTAGAATATTGATATGAAAGTTCAAATATCTTGCAAATATTCATTGATAATAACTAAACCACCGTTATTTTTCGTTTTTACCGTTTTTGGTTGTGCAGAGTTTGAAGTGACGTATGTAGTATAAAGATTTTCTTTTGATTTTAGGAGATAACGGAAATGTATGGTCACTGAGACAGTTTTGTCTTTACTAATGAAAACTTCACTTGTGAGAAACAACGAATTTAATTTATCAAAGTAGTATAAAGTTCTGAAACCATATTTTCGTGGATGTAGTCAACAGCGGGTAAAAATATATCACCAGCATCAACAGGGAAATTTTGTGATTGTCAATTATGTCATCAATATCGTGTATGTAAATAAAAACAGTAACGGAAATGACGAAAAGATGAAAATACTGCAAGCCAACCTTTGCCAGACGCACAAACGTCGAATTCAGCTGAATGAACAGCTGCTGGTTGAAAATCTGTCAGGAACACCTGAAAACTCTACAGTACAGATCTACAGTTACCGAGGAACAAATATCAAGTTCTATATTATTATATCCTCAGGGAACGTAAATGACAGGGTCCACCAAGCTCAATTTGAAAAATATATCGTTACCACCAGAACAGTGTTCTATCAGTTCCTTGATTCGTGAGGGATTAAGACGCTCATCTCAAGCCAGTCTGACTTTAACCAGGGACGTATAGAGGTTAAAGACGTTAGAAGAACCCAGCTCTATCAACAATGCTACCACATATGGGATGTTTTGGTTCAACGCTCACAAACTGGTTGCTCCTTATAGACGCCCAAAGTCCCAATGTAGCGGTTTGGACATCACCATGACAACGGCGACACCAAGTGGACCATTTTGGGCACCGGTTTGAAGAGCATGGCCCATTCGTGGTACCCCAGCCGGGATACGGGATTTGTACTTTGAGACCCGGACCGTCAAGCAAAAAAAAACCCGTGCCACGTCCGTTGTCAAACCCACAATCACCATCGCTGTAGTCATCACCACCTAGCGTGATCATGGCTCAGAAATACCCAACTCGTCAAATCAACCAGTATAGTGAAAAGACCAATTTATACAACTACACAGTCGAACATTGAACCAAAAACCAATATACATCCCATCCAAAACAGACTGAACCCCCCCCCCTCCACCAATGATTTTCGTGTTTCGCGTGGTCGGTTATTCTGACACTTAGGTCCCTGCCCCACGGCTAACGTTTCTTATCCAAATGTGTAGAAGTAGGATGATATTTCTTATCCAACTGTTGCAACGACGGTGGTAAAATGACAATGGATTCTTTTAACGGATATAGTTCTCTTTTCTTTCGGATATGTTTCGTCACGGACTGGTTAAGCATACAACGAAGACCATTTTAATCACTTGTAGTAAACGAGGACAGCGAATTCGACGCTTGCCCAAACGTAAGCCGAGCAGCAAACAAGGGTGTCGTCGGATTTTGTTTTTCAAACTGCTTTGGGATGACGGATAGGTGCCAAAGAGAGATGATTCGAGACGTGACAAAGCCGATTTTAAAAATATATACTGTTTTAAAGTCGGTATTCAGCTGCAATGGTTCGTAACCAATAGAGCAGTGACATTTGCCGCCATATTGGCACCAGCATGGGTTTTGGAGGGCATAACTACAAGGTACACTACATAAAAATGGAGGGAAAAACAACGGAAGAGCGGATTTCTTAGGCTTAAAATAACGTTGTTTTCTCCAACAACAAAAATCGCGCATTGTAGGTCTAAGAAATCACTCTTCAAGTCACAGCATCGGCTTCAGTATGACGCCCTTCTGTTTCTCTCTGCAGTGCCCCTTGCAACTAACCCATTAAGGGTCCAGCTTAGAGTTATATACAATAATACTACGTCGTGTCACTGCTCTATATACCAGTTATGTTTCCCATAAACTTTATGATCTGGATGAAATCTTATCTCTTCTGCCCTGCGTTATCCTAACAATGAGTAGAGAACTATCAAAGGACAGAAAAGGAATTCTTATATGCCTGGTAATATTTTTAAACCTCCACTGACGTGCAGTTTGTGTTTGACTAACCGTGGCGAAAACACGGACACCCCCAAGTCACAACCCCCTTCCCTAGAAACATATGGTAGTCAAGGAAGAAGAAAAAACTTATAAAAAACTTAAAAATAAAAACAAACAAAATACTGCCTTGGTGGTGTCCGTAAAAATGAAAAAGGAAAACACATTATATGACGTTTTCTGTGACTCATTTCCGTTTCTCCACTTCTCTTCTTTGTAATAAATGAAACAGGAAAAACAAGCCAAACAGAAAAAAATCACACACTGGAATTAACGTAAGCCACTTCACGCACTTACGTTTCGTCGGAAGGGCATGACCTGGATTCAAACTGGCAACCCTACCCATCCCCAGATCGCATACATAAGACCTTTATGGGCACACCTCCACTGGCTCATCTTTATGCAAAATAGCTAGTGGAGGAGTATAGCCCTATCGATAAAGACGTTATGAATGTCATCCTGGGCCAGCTTGGATTGTCAGTTCGAATCCGGGTCATGCCACTCCAACGAAATGTAAGTGCATAAAGATGGCTTATATTACGTTAATTCTAGTGTATGATTTTCGCTGTTTGCCTTGTTTTCCTCTTTCCTTTACAGCGGCTTGTGTCGATTTATTTAATCTCTTCTTTGTCCCCTAGCTCACTGATGGTTATCAAACTGCCGATAAAGGCCCACCCACAGGAAGTCTTAGTCCAGTATGAGTCGCTCAAATTGAGAAGAAAAAGTGACTTTAACAGCAATATCGCGTTTCGTACACCTGCATGGCCTCCAATAATCGGCTGCATCACCACGAGACCTTCTGCATCAGCAACCTTTGCAACAACACCACAACAGACCAACAAACAGCGGGATGAGACCCATACACAAAGATTGATGACGTTTCTTACCTTCCGGTCTTGGTGATGATCATCTCGGTGCCGAGCTCGTGGAATTTGTCCCACAATTCTTTGGTCTCCAAATGGCACTCGGCAGTCAAAAGCTCATCGCAGTTGCATTGGGCTTTGGCCGGCGCTGCTACCTTGGTCTGCGAGCCCGGCTTGGCGCTGTCCGAAATTTCACTGCAGGCTTCGGTCGGAAGTGGACTAAGGGACCCATCGTCCCCCACCCCCTCCTCGTCCTGCAGATCGTCGACGGACGCGCCCGACATGGTCGTCTCCACGAATTTTTCTGAAAAGTAACGAGTAGTGCTGTCAGTAGTGATTTTGATTGCTGTAAACAACAGCATGATTTGTATATAGTGACGAAGCAACAATCAAAATTAAATTCCTAGTGAGAGAGCATGAAACGATAACTACCAGGGTGCCCTGGGTCGAGTCCCAGTCGGGGCAGTTCTTTTACAGATTATAATGAACTGTATTTTCACAAGGCCAGTTTTCAGTGCTAACTGTTGCCTTCGTTAACCCATTACCTTGCACTGCACTGTGACTGAGGTTGGCACTAATGACCTTGCTGTCGACGCGCCGTGAAACCTCAATACGCCCCCCCCCCTTTACCTTGTGATATTCTAGTGCATGAGTTTTGCATGATTTGAGTTATTGTCATTTGCTTATACCAAGAATTTATAGGGTTGGGAGGAGAATTTGCAACTCTAAAAAGTCCCTATTGAAACGAGTTACATTCATTCCTATTAGTTCCGTCCGAGTTTTCAGAGGGCGCCACGCGTTCCATCTGGTAATATTTGCTCATTTTTCAGCCCAAATCAAAAGTAAACTAAAAATTGCAACTAAGCTAAACTAAATAATAATTAAATACAAGCTAGTTTCGTTTCGTTTAGTTTAATTTTAGGCTGAAAAGTGAGTAGAAATTCCCACGTAAAACTCATGGCGCCCTCTATAAACTTAGAAGGAACTAATAGGAATGAATCGAAGACGTCACAGTAGGGAGTTTCAGTCATAAATTCTCCTCCCCAACCCTAGAAATTCTTGCTTATACACACACCAAAGTAACTGCCGAAGATAAAAATCTGTTTGTTATATACAAAGAATTTTGCCGACAATAATCGGCTGCATCATCGGCTGCATCAACGAAACTAGCTTGTATTTAATTATTATTTAGTTTAGCTTAGTTACAACTTCTAGTTTACTTTTGATTTGGGCTGAAAAATGAGCAAATATTACCAGATGGAACGCGTGGCGCCCTCTGAAAACTCGGACGGAACTATTAGGAATGAATGTAACTCGTTTCAATAGGGACTTTTTAGAGTTGCAAATTCTCCTCCCAACCCTATAAATTCTTGGTATAAGCAAATGACAATAACTGAAATCATGCAAAAATCATGCACTATAAATTAACATTGTGTTTTTTCCTTGGAGTCAGCTCGAAACATCGGGTTGAGTTGACTGCGTGCACTTTGGGCTTCTCTTTTTCAACATTTGCTTACATTTTTCCATTTCAACTATTACCCATTTCAACGGTAATTACATTTTCCCAGAAGAAATTAATGAAACATGAAAGGAAAACATTACCTTTTGGTTTTTTTTAATGAATCACTGGTTTCTTGAAATTGTGCGTGAACTAATTTCAGTTACATAAATTCAATGCAGAAGTAATTTGAAGTGGCTTTAACACTACAGTAACATTGTTGGGGTAAAATTTTACATTGTGCACTATAGCTAACTATTGTGCGCGCAGCGTATCTTGAGTCCTGCAGATACATCTTCCTGGGGAAGCGGCTTTAATCGAAGGCCGCCATTGTTTTTGTAACCATCTAGGATATCAACAAGGTGCTCTGATATCGAAAACATACAATTGATTATCTGTATTCGTTCTTAGGGGAACTCAAGATAGGCCGCGGACACTATAAAGAATAACTCACAACGTAAAAGGTTAGCGAAGTAAAAACTATGCTTTAAAGACTGGCCTTGTGAGAATACTTGATCCGGGAAAGAAAAGACAAGTTTCCCGACTGGGACTCGAACCCAGGTTTTTCCGCATACTTTATAGGCGAACGTTTTGCAGACTCTTTGCTACGTTAATCCTTTACCTTGCGATTTTTTTTGCTTGCATATTTTTAGCGTGGATGCCAAAAAGCAAGCTGCTTACCTTCCTTGTATGCGTTTGTGGCCTTTAGGTCACATCTGACAAAAGTCTTAACAGCTACTAAGCTTGGCTGAAGCCTGCAATCAGTATCCTCCTCGGTAGCGCAGTGGTTAGATCGTCTGGCCTATGCGGTGTAACACGCTATTTACGAATAGCATGGCGCACCGGGAGTGAACGCTCACGGTGCACCTTGCAGTTATATAAGCTGCTTGGCGCCCAGTCAACTTCCGTCTACACCGGAACTTGGCCTAACTTGCGGTTGCGCAACGTAAAGCCTCAAGCTACTTCTATTGTTCAGCCCCGCGTATAAATACGAGGGGCTGGACAGCAAGAAGACACTTGGTGTGGGGCAGATAACTCGAAAGGTTGTCTCCCTGGACTCAGCTCAGGATAAGACCAAGCTCCTAAACTTGTGTTTTACGCCTAATATGTTTTCTCAGTGCATAGTCCCCTAGCTATGCAGTCAGGAGTAAATTGGCTTCGAGATTATTCTTGACTTCAATCGTCTACTCCCTGAGTACGTCACAGCGGGAAGTCCTGGGTTTGAGTCCCAGTCGAGGAACTTGTCTTTTCTTTCTTTTCCAGATTATTCTCACAAGGCCAGTTTTTAACGTAGACTGTTTGTTTCGCTAGCTAAATAGTTTGTGGTCTTTTTCCCAGTTGACCTTGGTTCAGTATTTTTCATTCAATTACCACCAAGTGGTGTCTTTTTTTTATATATCAAGTCGTGATCTTTGGCGCAACTAACAACAATAAATCAAAGCAAGTCGAAGGACACTCGTTGTTCAGTAATCACGCTCACGATACAAGCCGGCGACATCCAAGTGGAAACAAAACCAGGTTTATGACAATATGTAATATTATTAATTCGATCCGTCTCAGGAAAAAGCTATTTTGTTCCCTGTAAGTATTTGTGACGTAAGAAGGTGGAAGATGGGGGCAACACAGGTGGCCCATCACTCAAACACCCCCCCCCCCCTTCCCCGGAACCAAAGTATTGTTGTTTTTAAGGTTGATCACACCTGTGAGCATTGTCCAAAAACCAACTAACAACATTGTAGGGGTTAGGGAAAACAGGGCCAATACAAGAGTGTTCGTCACCCCCCCCCCCCCACTCCTTCCCCGCTAGGAACCAAGGAGTTGATATATTCGAATATAGAGGCAAGATTTAACGACAAAACAATAAAAACAATCAACTTTACTCCAGGAAAATCCCAATCACTTCGAGTAATTCCCATAAATTTCACTTTCTTCCAGATAAGTCCAGCTAAGCTCCTTGCAAAACGGGCGTAGTTTGGTCTCTAACATCGGTAAACCCTTTCAATTGCTCTTGATGCAAAGAAGGCATTCCCACCTTTCGAATGCACCTAATAACTGGAGCCATCCGCCTAAATGAAAAACGCCGCAACAGCAGTTGAAAGTGGAAAATAAGCAAAATATCGAATGGTGAAGTGTGTCAGCATGGTTTCTTTGGTTTTTTTATTTGTTTTTTTTTTTAGGACTATACTGTATATAGAGTTAATGGTGGCATACAAACAAAAAATGCTCGACGTGAAATATTCGTCAGTCAAAGTTTTTTCTAGGTTTCAGCGACGCGCGGTGAGAAGCAGAGCAGAGGAGCTTCTAATCCGGTGCTGATGTCGTTCTGTCTGTTTCTACGATAATCTTCGATCCCAATGTCTACGATTCATTTCAAATTTTCCACATACATTCTTTCATTCTCTGCCCAATTTGAGGATTTAAGTTCGTAAACCAACAAAACTGAGCAAAGGCATTTTTACTACCAAATATCAAAATTCATCACTCGCTTGCTCGGTCAGTAAATGCAAAGGAAGCCATATGGAGAACCCGAAGTGTGTTGTATTGTAGGAAAGTGTGCGATGAGTGAGATCGAAAAACAAAGTCAGACGCACGGTGAAGAAAAACGCAGCAATTATATTTCGACATCAGTTTGCGATGCCATCTTCAGAGTAAAAACAACTACACTTCTTTCATCTAGTTAAATCAACGCACAGCATTTTCGTCAATTTCGCATCTGAAATAACAGTAAGAACTTAGTGTTTAACGAGAGAAGAAGTCTTGAATAAATACGTTGAGGGCAGACATTAAAGGGCAGTTACATCTATTTTGACATGCATGTTTGACTTTTGGATCACTTACACAATAACTAAACACAAGAATTGCGGTAAGAATACGTTACGTACGTCCGATATAACAATTTAATTACTGCATCACCAAAACACGACACGGAGGTCGCCATTGTTTTG
>JAHWFP010112392.1:29891-83698 GCA_023313725.1 Lithobius niger
GGGGGGGGGGGGGCATTGCCCCTACCCTTTCCGTAAAAAAAATGGCCTTTTGTGCTGACATTTGTTACGATCTAAAAGGGTCGAAAAGGTTTTAAAAAAAAAGGGGCAAAAAAGTTTAAGAAATGGGCAGAAAGGGTAAAAACAGCAAAGAAGAAAAAAACAAGGATGCACTAACACTGCATTAGTAATTCGACGTGTCGGTAGAAAAAAAAATCTGTAATTGACGTATGAAGTTGGAACGGAAACATACCAACAGGACACTACTAAAAAATCTGAATGCGTGGTGTACTGAACAATATCTACTATATTGCACATTACATTAAAGAAAAATTGTCTCGTAAGTTTTGCTACTACGATACGGCAAATGAGCCAGAATCTTAAGCGACGAAGCAATATACTGACCAGATAAGTTTTCATCGGTTGCTGATATTGGTTTTTTTTACAAAAAAACAAACAAACTGAAAACTTCGTTGTTTTACAGTTTCCCGTCCCCTTTGTTCTTGTTCATCAAGCTTTTACATTTTAAATTCTTCGAACACCATATTTTCAGTAAATTCAGCAGTTAATTTGGAGGTGGAGGGGAGCGGCGAGTAGGAGAAATCGTATTGCGCTGAGGGTACGTGAGGTTGACTACTTTAAATTTATTTACACTTTTTAGATGTATTAAAAAGTTAAAGTAATCACACGAAAATTGTGACAAAGTCCACATTGAATATAACACTGCAATTTCATGTGGCTTTACTGCTTAAGTTTTTGGTCCAATGATTTATAACAATCATTGGAATGTTTGTTACTATATACTAGAAATGTACGTATGTAGTCAGTGGAAGAGATCCAAATTAACCTGCCTTCACTTACCATACGGCGGCGTAGTGGAAGAATCTGGACTGCTCATACAAAGTTAATTAATTCGCCATTGTTTTGATATTATGTATATATGAAAAACTAATGATGAAAACTAATTACAGAATAAATAAATTCATTCAGCCCTATTTCAAGAAATACATACACCAAATTTTATTCGAATCGGTTCATGCTTTTGGCCGGAACTGCGGTAGTGTTCAACAGACAGACATGAAGACAGAATAGGACTGACGTGGTCAAAGGTCACGAGGGAAACTTTACCCAAGGGTCCAGAGCCCTCTGTTGTGAAATATGTCAATTAGGACTGGCGAAACCAAAAAAACTGGGTCGTAATGCGTCGAACCATTGATGGGCCCACCCTTTTATCCCTCACAAATTTGTATCACCGCCCAAGTAAGGAGGGAAGCGGAATGTTTTCTTCTGACTCGAACTCTGTTTTCGAGAAAGATTTGCATTTAGGTCGAGAAACAGTATCAAATGATACATGTAGGCCAACTCAATACAAAGTGCTTATTTACTAGCGTTTTATAATGATCTTTTTATTATTATTATTATTATTGTTTGTAATTTTAAATCTGTGGGTGAAACTAATATCGAACCAATAAAATTTACGTGAGTAAGTCTTCCTGTTACGGATTAAAAACAAATTTTGAGAGTCAAATGCCAGGAGGAATATCCCGCCCTTCCCTCCCTGGCCAGTCCAACACTGTAAAAACAGGACATCATTCGCTTTGCTCACTCGTTCAATAAGAAACAACACCACAAATAAGCGTAATAACATACTGTAATGTATCGCACCCGAAAAGCAGCGAGGCTGCGCGCGCCTCGCATTCAATGTACCGTCCAGATTTCAGCAAAAAAATTCGGTGTACCATCCAGATTGCCGCGACGGCTCACTTTGCACTGTTCTTCGCGATAAGAGAGGAGCCAACTCGATATCTACGTGTAGCCTCTAACCGACCGCAATATTGAAGAGCTGACTTGCCGAAATGCGCAGTTAACACGCATTTGTGAGCGGCAAATTTTCGTTCGAACGCACACCTTTATGCTGACGTAGAGTTGACATCATCCACTGATCGTGTACTATCGGGCAACGGTTTTTCGCTGAAGGACCTGGATAGAGGTTAGCCAAGTGTTTTACTCAAAATCTAATTTTTTTTTAGCATAATACGCTTTGAGCTTCTACACTGCAACTCTCCCACCACTAGACTTTAAGTTCCTCGGATCGTAATTGAACAAATGTGTCTGGTTTTTGAGGAAAGTCGCTGACAGAAATCGCGCCTACCACTTTTTTGGGCACAACCACATTCGTCGAATTAAAAAGCCCTGAAAAAAATTTACTGTGGCAGTGTGCCTATTCACTAAAAGCGCCCCTGCTAAATGGGTTTACATCTAAAAATAATCGTTGTAAGTTGATTAAATTGTTCCGTTTATTGTTCCATTGTTTTTTGTAGTGTCTTTCACTGAGGAAACCAAATAGACGAGCCGAAAATTTGTAAATTTTACTAAATGTTACAGGGCTGCCCAAAACATGTCGGGATCATTATTGTAAACATCTGCGTGCGTACTAAGTCTAAAAGTAAAACTGTAAATTTAATAAATAAAAAAAAAGGAAATAATTGCATTAGCATCCTTTTCAACTGCTAAGTTTATCTCGGGACGGAGAAGACAATTTTGCTAGGAAATTTGTATGGTCTTTTACGTTGCACAGTGTACTATTACCATGAAAAATTTCAATGTCCATTCTCTTCCTGAATTCACAGGGGTGAGGTAATGCCAGGAATGAAGCCAGGACCTTTGACTGTAGACATTCACAAACCCTGATCGAATTTAAGAATGAATTTAAGATTTGGCGAAATACAGTGATATAAACCTTATATTGAGTAACTTTATGCCTTGACGAAAACGTCTACCAGCTACGTCAATTAATGTGTATATATTTATATATATATATAAATTAAGTGACGTAGCTTGTAGCCGTTTTATATATATATATAAAAGTATTACAGCTTGTAATCGGGGAAATCATTTAGGAAGGACCTTTATTATACACACACACAGTCCTCTTATTGTGTGCGATTACGCTGGAAAGAAGCTTTCTTAAACGGGACAAAGTCATGCTGCATTTGACTCCGAAATTTTACTTTCCGTTTTTTTTTCTGGGAGCTTTATTTCCGGATACTTTGTGCTGGGTTTTTTTTCACGTATTTGTTCGGTACTCGTTGGTTCTTCGAGTAAACGAATGGGACATTCAGACATTATTTTATTAAAGAACTTACCGATACTACCCCTTGCATGTTGCTATATAGTGATGAAAACTTTCAAAGCATATCAGTTTGTTTCTTTAAACTGAATCGATAATTATTTATTTTATATTTCTTACTTGCAGACAGAAGAACAGAGCTTTCAATCGGTTTTGAAGCACCTTAGTCATTTAGATCACGGATGTTTTTTAACAACCTTGGTTTCGCAGACCGTGGTTTCTGAAAGGCAATTTATTTGCCTGTGTCTGTGTCAGTACGTCAGTTATACATACGAACCTAAACTCACCAGTACCGTGTAAATTGTAGCCGTTCATCTAATAATGACCACGCATTGCTACACATTAACTCATTAGTTCTAAATTAAAGGGACCATAAACTGGTAAAGTACAATTTAATGCGCACAATTAAAAGCTCGTACTCAAATACCCTTTCATAAATAACATCAAAATTTCATGCAAATCTGGCAAGCTCGCTCCGAATAGGGAAGGGGTGGGGGAACTTTTTTTTTTAATTTCTATACTTCAAGAGTGCAAAACAGTTGCCTCTCTGGTCACACACCATACTCTTAAAATTTGGTTGCTTTGTCTCGAAAAAGTTTTACCATTGTTAGTCAATGGGCGGAAAAGCCAAAACTGCAAAATTGCTGGTTTTTACTAGTTTGAAATATAATTTTGACAATACTGCATTTTATACTCTTTGACACCGCAAAGCTCACAATAAACTAATTTATTTTTCTCAAAAACTTTGATTATTATTAAATAGCGAAAATGGTTCAATATTAATCAAAATTATGAGAAAAGAAATCGTGGATAATCGATACATATCGCAAGTTGCATATTTTTTTTTTAAATTGAAATTTGAAACTCTATTAACAATGTATACCCCAAAAGGACAAACCTACGGAAAGTCAAAAATTTAACATATTTACGAGAGGGCATGTCCAACTGTCTCAATCACTTGATATCACACGCCCAGGCAGTTTGATATTTAAGTCCAAAAGAAATCGGAAATGAGATTGCATCCTGCTTTTATTTTCAAAAATAGAATAAGCCGTTCGGTTAACTACAGCGTGACACCTGCCACCTTAGGCCGCCCGCGCACTGAGCGACTTGGCCGCGCGCCCAGGTTGCTGCAGCCAATGAAAATGATTAGTGCGTGGTTTTACATAAACGGTAAGCATTCTCATTGGCTGCAGCGACCAAGCCGCGCGGCCAAGTCGCTCAGTGCGCGGGCGGCTTTTATCGTAGGGACAAACATTTTTAAGCCTGAGAAATTTCTATTTCTTGCTTAAATTCCGGACCATGCTGTGTTCACTATAGTTTCCAGTGTTGACAAAACGTGTTAAAAAAAAAAACACTCCTTGTCGCAGCGTATGAAAATGGTAAAAAAAATTTTTTCATGATTAGAAAAAAAATTGAATGTGTCATTCTGCACATTTACAGTAAGCGAATAAGAATTAAAATGGTGGATATATATATAATTACCCTACTGATTAAAGTGGATAAACGTTCTTATTTATGTGACGTGATGTGATTATCAACATGGCAGGAAATGTGATTAATGTGTTTCTTGTATTTATGGGCAACGAAATAAACTTGTCGGTCTAGCTTGATTTAACGCCAAACATAACTATAAACAACAGTAATTGAAATGATGAATCCTGCAACTGTAAAATGCCTAATTCTATTTTTTAACTAAATGTAAGAGTTTTTTTTTCGTATCTATGAGGCTAAACGGCAACCATAAAGTGGAAAGAA
Source organism: Lithobius niger (assembly GCA_023313725.1). Classification (NCBI taxonomy): domain Eukaryota; kingdom Metazoa; phylum Arthropoda; class Chilopoda; order Lithobiomorpha; family Lithobiidae; genus Lithobius; species Lithobius niger. Next base: position 34,777 of record JAHWFP010112392.1, read on the forward strand.
AAAACATAAGTCCCAGCGTTCACAGCGAGCTTTGTGAGGTGTCCAATTGGAAATTCCGAATAAATTGCTTTAGCAAGAACATCCTTGTGGTGAGCGTGGTCGGCTTGAACCCACGAGGTCGCTGGATCGAGTCTCACAACCAGCAGGAAAAAAATTCCTGAAATCGTCTAACGTTGCGAAATTAGGATTAAGTTTTGCTTTCAACTTTTTTTTCTCGGTAGGCCTATAATATCACACGGAAGTAGAATAAATATCTGCATATAATGCAGAGCTGGGCAGTATCGCTTACTTATTATAAAATTTGATTGTTGGCAATTGGCTTGCTTGTATCTTGCTCGTATATAATTTCGCCTTTTTTTTTAGTTGAGTTTGAGTTTATTATTAATCTAAACCAAAAACAATAAATTGTAAGCAAAAAATTCAGCTATTGAACGTCTGTGATGTCAAAAACGAGCCAAGTTTCCACTCATCAGACAAACAACTCAACTTTAAAACTTGGCGCATTGCAAGCCTTTTATTTTTACTTGAGTAGTTCGGCTATATTTTATTTTTTTGAATTAGGATTTTTTTGTCATTCTCAGGGGTGATGCCATTAGATGAATGTGGCTTGACTTCATAATGCACGGTTGGAGTCAGGAACGAATTCCGCGTGCTTCACTCGCTCTAGTGGCGTACGATACGGTGTCGGTTTTTTTTGTGGAGCAAGATGGCGTGGTGGTTAGCACGACCATTTCATAAGTTAGAGCTCCCGGGTTCAAGCCTGACCTTAGCCTCCCCATCCACTTTCGAGAAGAGAAGGCCCCTGTAGCCTAATGTCTAGCAGTCAGGCTGTGGCATGTAAATGATTCTAAGAATTTCATGTTGGAATTACCTAGCAAAATTGCCCTCTCGCCTTTTGGTGCCATGGCTTCGGCTGAGAGCGTGTCAAACATCCAAAGGTATCGGTTTTGTACATTCCGTGTGTGGCATCCGTTTTTATTTGGTATTTCGCGCTGTATTTCTTTAATGGATCTGTTTAATAAACCAACTGAATTAAATTCCGATTTGATAAGTAACAGAAATGTTATAAGTATAATTATTACACCTTTGCCTAAGGTCTGATATGACTGATTTATCAATCATATAGGTTCAGTCAGGCGCAGCTTGAAGGAGAAGTCACCAACAGCAATTCTACCCTTTGTTCCAACGTTCGTATAGCCGTGACAGCAACGGCCAGTTATAGAATTAGTGTCCGTTTTGCTTTTGGGGAAACCGTAAGTTAAAAATGGCGCTGTGTAGGTTTTCACCTGATAAATATGTTTGAAAAACACCGCTTGTGCTGCGAATGGTCCGAGTATGTGTCGATTCGCAAGAACTAGCATTTAAATGAACTTAAAACTAGGCAGCCGTTTTGTATCTCGAGCCAAGGCCGACTGGAGTAGAAGTTGCATGTCTTGCCTCACGACTCAACGCCAGTTTTCGGGCGTGCTAGGAAGTTAAAGCCACTTCTCATTGCTTTAATAAATAAAAAATTAGAGATGTTAAACCAACTGGCTAGGAGCCAGGAGTTAAAACCTGCTGCTTCTATCCCAGACGGCCTTGTGCAAACGGTGGAATACAGAGCGAGAATTACAACATGTATCTCCCCGGACAGGACGTGTATGGCATTTATTCACTCCTGGTTCAGTTGGCTACGCATATTAATTTTGTTACTTGTCTCTTCTGGTTTACCTTGTGAGAGTATTCTAGACAAGTAATAGTAAGAATAAGGTACTGTCATGTAATTATTTTACAAAGGATAAACATTTCTTAATTTGATTTCGTTTAGTTCGCAACGAGTAAACCTCGTCTTTCACGAAGGGTTTGTATATGTTATGGAACGTAAAAAAAAAATGGTTTGATTTACGGGCACATTTTCAAATTGAAGCACTAGGCAAGGCCTTTTATTTAATAAATTAATATTTAATAATTAATAAAACATTTGTTTGGTGCAGCCCAAAGCTGAAAAAGTATGTGCCTAGAAAAATGTAACATTTTGCTAATATGTTAATTTATGTCATCTTCTATTCATTGTTTTTTTCGGTTTTTGCTAAATAACTTTTTAGCGGTTTGAGCAATATGCTTGAAATTTTCACCATTGAAAAGCTTGTGTGGAGCCGGTTAACATGGTAGGTATATTGCAGTGTCAAAATCGGTCAAAATTTAGCAAAAATATGATTTTTAGCGGTAGGACCAAGATTTAGATAAAAAATTTTGACCCGCGATAACTTCAGGTCCCAGTACACACCTATAAACGAAACAATTAACTGAGCATGGACTATAGTTTATTAATTTTAGTGACAACCAATTTCAACTACCAATTTTTAATCTACTCTCATTGTAAAGGGCTTGTCACGCTGATTACATATTGGTGCATTGGAATGTCAAAATACGTAAAAAAAAAAATTCACATAATGTGTAACCCGCATTTGTGCATTTCCACACATTCTGATGGCTTTGGTTTTTAAGGAATACTGTGGTATGACATAACAGAACCACCTAGCTATGCTGACTTTCTTTCAGACAAAAAATGTTACGGTTTATCATAATTATTTTCACCGCTTCGATCTGAATCAATGCTTTCCAACATTGATCCGTCAGAAACTCTCGTAGATACGGCAGCACAATTATGAACGCAAGAAGCAACAAAATAAACAATAATTAATCGCACTGCAATCATATTCCTAAATGCAATTATTTTTTTTTTTAATTATCGTCATTAAAAAAAAAGCGGGGGTTAGAGGCAGCGGTGCATCCAGCAATTTTGTTTAGAGGGGGCAAACAAGACATGAAAATTAGCCCGAAAGCTAACGCCTTTTTAACAGATTCAGTGATTTTTTTTTATGCTTTTAAAAAGATTAACTTGAGAAATTTTCTTAAAGGCAGCAAATTGCTTACTTATTTGTTCAGCCTCCACGTAAATAATTTTTCGCACGTGGGGGGGGGGGACACTGGGCTGGGGAACGAATTTGGGTTCTTGAGAGCATTATAATAAAAACCAACGAACCCTACTTGTAGCGAAAAAGACGGGCTTACTGATGTCAGTAGGTAAAAAAATCGAGGTTCTCGCAGTTGCTCAGATTTATTGTTAATTTCAGGTCTTGGGAGAGGCGAATGCCCCCCTTTGCCCCCCTCTGGGTGCTCCACTGGTTAGAGGGAAAGTGATAACTTGTTTATTGTTTTAGCTGAAGCCCACAGAAAAACGTTTCACAGTCTGGCTAAGAACTTGCAAACACTAACGGTTTTGTGTTGAAGACAAAACACGTGTTTAATATCAAAAATTACTTTAATAAGCATATTTTTGTAAACACGTACGTTAAACATGGTACAACACAGTGTTAAACATTAAACGAACACTTTTTACTTTCAAAAAATGTGTTTAATAAGTAAACAAACATTAACCCGTTTTCGTAAAACACAGTTTTTAAAAACACACATATGGGTTACAATAAAATCAATACGTTTTTTTTAAATACTTCCCTCTATAAGTTATGCAAATTACACGTTTGTATTTTATGTTAGACAGTGACATATCACATGAGTAGAACATCTGAAGCCAAAAAAAAAAAAACTGATTCGTTTTGAAAGATGTTTCCTCAACCATACGATCATTCGTACACAGTGGGTTGGCTCTTTATTATTTTATTACTGCGCAGAGGAGACAGTTGCAGTTACGCTTACAAATATTCGACCCCAAAACCCCAAATATACAACATCTCAAAAATGAAAGTCATTTACGTTGTCATTGGGTTGAAATTTTGACATGATTTCTTCGGCAAATAAAATTACCAAACCTAAGAAATTCCAATGTAAATGAATAATAATGAATCACAGAGCAATCAAACGGTTATCCAAGCAGATAATCACCATTTTAAAGACTGGCCTCGTAAGTTGAATATGAGAAAGAAAGAAAAGCGTTTCCTATTAAAGGTGCTTATTCACCGAAGCGTAGCGCAGTGACGGCGTCGGGACTGAATTGTTTGAGGGGGGGGGCGACAGAGGCCACATCTGGAAACTGAATGGGCCAAGGATTTTTTTTCCGAAGGCAACCACATTAGGCGCTTTTATTCTTTTTAATTTAACCTGAACGTAACTAAGCTTCAATGCAATACAATTTGTTTGTAAAATAAGCCCCATAAACACACAAAATTAATTAGGCTACAGATATATTGCAGAATTTCTAAAAAAAAAAAAAAAAACATATATATAGCAAAATAATTAAATTAAATTAAATTAAAAACTAAAAGCTCTGTTTATTCATTTGATTTCAAGTTTAACTCGCAAGTTTTTTTAAAATTTTTTTTAATTTTCTGGTGGTCACCTGAGTGTTGGGGTTTGGGGAGGAGGCCGGCAGAGGGGGGGACGTGAAATATTGAGGGGGGGTCATGGCCCACCTCTGGCGCTGTCACTGGTCTAGTGCCGTCTCCCAATTATTTAGTTCTATGTAGCACTTGATTTCAACAAGCGAAGGAACGCGCAAAGAAATTTCTTTTTACACAACAAACTAGCCACGTGCCACCTTAATTTTTTTTATGTAATGTTCGTTTGTCAGCGTGCACTAAGGAGCAAGCGGTCAAGGTTAACGATTTCACTGTCACTAGATGGCGCCATCTAGCGGTTCAAAATCTGCGTTTCGAAATGGTCGATAGCTGGAAAAAAAAGCGCCCGTGATGTCGGTTAGGCTTATCTTTACAGATTTGCTTCCTGGTGCACGTAGGCGCGCCAACTTTACACGCAATAATGAAGGAGGCACGTGGCTTGTTTGTTGTGTAAAACGAATTTTATTTGTGTGTTCCTTCGCCAGTTGAAAGTTAGGGCTAGACAGAACTAGATAAAAATGGCTATAGATGTTGTAACCTGTCATTTGGTGGCAATCCCCCTTCAAAAAAAGAAATGAAAATTTCGAAGGAGACAGTCCACATTAAAGAGTGGCCTTGTAAAAAATAAAGAAAATAATCTGAAAAAGAAAGTGTCTCGACTGGGACTCGAACCAAGGACCATCAGTTATCAGCCAGGCTCTTGTACTATAGTTCAGAAGCTGTTCAACCTTTATCAGCGTAGACCTTGTCGCCAGAGTCCGCCCCAGTAGCCAGCTGGTAGAGCACCCGGCTAGAATGCTCTGGATTCAAGTCGCGGTAATGACATTCTTTCTCAGGTCACTGTGTCTTTTATTCTCACTAGCCCAGTCTTTAAAATGGTGATTATCTGCTTGGATAACCGTTTGTTTGCCTTCTGATTTAAGACTTATTTAAATGGGAATTTCGTAGTTTGGTAATTTCGTTTGCTCTCAGAAGAAGAAATCAAGTCAGTGTTTGAAGCCAACTACAACAACGTAAGTGACTTTAATTTTTGAGATGTTATATTTGGAGTTTTGGTGTCCAATTTGGGGAACATCGTTAGAAACTTAACGCATACAACTTAAATTTTGCACTACAAATTTTGAGCTAACAACGCCATCTGGTTGGAAGACTACAAAACGTAAGAAATTTTTGTATTTATTTATTTATTTACTCAGTTGTTATTATTATTATTTTTTTTTTACTTAGGCGTCTGTAAAAGTACGAAATAGCCCCAGCTCTTCCCTCCCCCTCCCCCTCAAAAAAATACATCGTAACAAATCTACAGTAACAAATTCTGAAGTTCGGTAACAGCTACAGTGAAAGGGCCACGTTGCGTAACGACGTCATTAACGATTTGCACAGCAGGTGAGACAGAAAACGTGAACCATTAATCTGACATTGTTCACGTCTGATATCACACGTTGTTTACGGTGTAACAATCAAAGGGTTTCAAAGGGTTTAACGAGCGCTAACCCCTCCTGGTCATCTTTCCGAAGCCCTAAGGCCCTACGTCTGCAACAATCATCATAAACACAACAAGCAAAAGAGCCCATTTCTGCAACAACCGTTTTGGTCGATTTAATTATTATTCGTATTAAAAACACTTAAGCGATAAAACACTGATGTAAGCCTTAAAAACACTTAGTAATGCAGTAAAGAAACAGATACAAGAACAAGAAAAGTACATGTAAGTTATCAGCGTCGCACTAATACGTGTAAAAGAATCTCCAGCGTCCCAAGAGCACTGGAGCTTGTTTTACACGTAGGCCCTGTTACTGCGGCACTGATGGCTTACATTTCTTTTTCTTGTATATGTCCCTTTAGAACCTTAAGCTTTTTTAAGGCTCACATCTGTATTTTATACGGTTATGCGTTTTTAATACTAATATTTGTTATTTTTTTTCTTGGAGATATTTCAGACAAATTAAATAACTAAAATTGTGGCATATATACGATATAATAGCGATGTAAGAAAACTGAGAAAAACACTTTTTGAGATAAATCAGATAAATGAGATTAGAGACAAACGGGATTGAAGACTACCGAGATAACATGATTTTACATAAAAGAGATAAATAAAATTTAAAGGACAAGAGACCAACAAGATTTAATTAGATGAATGAGTTTCGACTTACACGCAATAAACGTGCATACACGCGAACATTTTTATAAGCTAGATGTTAATCACGTTTTATCTGAAAAACATACGAAGGCGTCTAGCTCTAACCTAGTGTTTGTTTCAAAATTTTAAATTGTGTTGGCTATAGGGTAAAACGCGACTCAGTTTGGCAGTAGGCTACAATTATAAAAAGGTGCTCATTTTAATACTGTTCGTTTTAAAATACTGCTCATGTTATTGTTGCTCGTTTTTACTTAAGTCGGCGACACTACAAAATTTTCCTTGAAAGGCCTCTCTCTTATAGGCCTTCAATAAATGCTTTTGTAGGCCACAACATTTCCTAAATGTTTTTAGATGTTTTTCAGACAAAATAAGCATATGCCTACGGATTTGCCGTGAAAGTCTAAAATGTGTTGATCGTATTTGCAGCGAAGCAACTGCCTTCAGCCCTAAGCCTAATTTTAAAAACCTCCAGTTGTAGTTACTCATTTGTAAGTTGTCTTTTCGGATGATTTCAAATTAGGTCAAAGAATAGAAATTTTCCGTTTTTCATTGTTCAGTTACAATCTTAGTTTTCAATCGACATAATGCAGCCTATAATTAAATAAATTGTCAATCATGCTAAATTTCAGTGTTGCTAAAAATCACGAACACAAAGACATAAAACATTTCACATAACGTCAACAACACGACGAGGAGCATTTTGCCTTCCAGTCTGAAAGTATTGTGGTAGATTCTTCCGTATGGTCAAAAATATAGATAGAATAATATGTATAACCGTTTATTTATTATCGTTGGTACTGTGTTACAGCCTAAAAATTGTTACAAAAGAAAACTTAAAGTGTGCCGTAAAAATAAGGGTTATATGATTGACGTTTCACTTTACTTGTTAAAATGCACGCGGATAAAAACTGATGATTTTTAATTTAAATAATGGAATGTAGAACTGAGAAAATTGCATCTGTTTTAAGTGCCGCTGTGCTTTACGAATGAAAAATATTCTTAAAACACAACAGACAACAGACTTTAAAAACAAGAACAAGAGCGAAGTTGAGTCGAATAGCATTCTTGAATGCAAATATTTGTTTTAACTTCAAAATCGTCCTTTTGGCTAATTAAAATTGCCAAATGGAGACAGCGTCTGCAAATTCACTTGTCAACATCAATAGTCACATCAGTCCGTTTTACGTAGCATTTTATAAAACACTGAGAAAGAATTCTCTATGCCATTTTTGGTGCCATTAATTGTCACTAGATGTCACCATCAAGCAACTGTGTGAATTATGTTAATTGAAAACTTACTTAATTAAAAATTTTTAATATGTTCTTCAAACAGACAAAAATTCTACCAAAAGGTCAAAAATGTTATATCTTTAAATAGAAGCCTTGTTTGAATTTTGCACGAATGCTTGACAACGACTCGTAGTGAAAAGAAATGGTACCAAAAATGAAAAATATTTAACTCTATATTTTACTATTGTATATAAAATGGTCTGTGTAATAGTCTTCAATTGTTTATTTTGTATTTAAGAGCATTTAAAAAATCCTTTAAATTGTAATATCTAAAAATGCTATTACTGTAATCGCTAAAACTCGACCATATAATATCTAAAAATGTTAATATTGTAATATCTAAAAATCCTAATATTGTTTAATACCCAAAAGTCCTAATATTGTAATATCTAAAAATCCTATTGTAATATCAGCAACAGCTTACAAGTGTAAATGACGTTGTTTATTTTTAACATCGAATACGCCGAAAATAATGTGATTTATTAATTTCACAGACGATGTAGCCTATGGTGTATTTCAGTACACTTAGAACCGGCATTAGCCTAATGAATACACAAATATCGGCTGTTCCTGAAACGAGGTCGCTTTTCATAATCGTTAATGAAACGAAGCGAAGTTGAGTCGAATAGCATCTTTGAATGCAAATATTTGTTTTAACTTCAAAATCGTCCTTTTGGCTATGTAAAATTGCCAAATGGAGACAGCGTCTGCAAATTCACTTGTCAACATCAATAGTCACATCAGTCTACACGTGTTTCATGCGTTAGGCTTCATGTTTGCGTTGCAGGATAGGTTGTTTTGTAAATATATAATTTTTGATATTGTTTTGGCGAATAATTTCAGCACAGTAGGATAAGGTACAAACACCAAAGACACTTCCTTAAATAATTCAGTAACACAATATGTCACGGTTACCCTGCATCATAGATCTTTATTTGTATTTCATTATAATCAGTCATCCATAGTGCCAAAAAAAATTACAGAAATGCTATCGTCGTTATTGAACCAAGCTTAGCGTTAAGCAAATAACATGTCCTTTCCTAAATATCAGTGCTTAAAAGGCTGACCCACGCACCTATGAATTTAGCTTACGTTTATATCTGCAGGTGAGCAGCTGTTTTATGAGATCAAATCATGCGCTCCATGTTTCCGTTTAGTAAATTCACCAGTAAATAATGTGTATCATCATGCTGCATGTTGAAGTGCTTTGAAAGGCTCATGTTTTCATTTCCAGATATGTAAACATCACCTTTGTCAATCTGTTTTAAAAATTAGCCGAGCGTCAGACCTGTAAACGCTTACATTGACAGGAGAATCATTAGCAACCCTCAATGTCTGATGCTCTCACTTAATGATAACCGGAAGTCAGGGTTGAAAAGGCGGGTAATTAATCCTCTCAACCCCTAACCCCTCCCCACATGTCACACTCCCCCTCTCCCCCCCTCCCTCCACCTCACCCGACCCCAAAATATACTCACCCAGCGGTGCAATAGCTTGTTCCCCTTCATCCCGAATATTCCTAGGGGTTCGGGCCATGATGGCGGCAATAGAGAAGTCCGTGGCCCGGACGGGAATTCGTGCGGGGTCCAGGGCCATGGCCCTTTTAACGGAGTTCAATGCCGAGCGCACGGCATGTACGTAGCGGCACGGATTACAAAACAATAACAACAACAGATTAAATCGTCAGGGATGCTGCTACTACGAGGATGCCATTCGGGCGTGAGATTGCCGCGAAAGAACGGAATTGGAGAACGGCAAAACCAACCGTGTACGGCAAAATCGACGCGTAGGCGATGCCACCCCGGTGAGCATGGCGTAAGGGGCGGGGGCTGGAAGTTGAAGGGCTGCCGGAGTTGCAGCAGCGTCGGGCCGCCGCCACTCTACCGAAAGCGGCGCGATATCTCCTCCATAGTTTGCCTTTCGCACAGCTTTGGGTTTGTTGGGTTATTCTAGAGCTTGCTTTTAGTAGAGGCGGTCGCGTCCGCCAGGGGTCGGGAGCTCCCAAGCTGACGAATAAGAGAGAAGGCAGTTTGTTGGCTTGAGCGGAAGGCGGTTCCCGCGCGATGATGCTTTGGCTGTCGCGATCGGCACGAATGGCGGGCCCCGCGCTGTTTTGGAGGCGGGATCACGGCGTTGCGAAGGTGAGGAATAGCAGCGGCTAGCGCTGCTGGTGGTGTTTGTAGCTAGCCAGTCCGAGGATGGCACAACGTTACCAGTAGGTAAGTAAATGGAGGCTAGCTGCAGGCGGGATAAGTGGCCATTAACAAACAGGAAATGGGATTCGGCATGTCTCTTGTCTCTTCTCGCTGTCTGTCGGTCGGACGGTGCGATTCCCGAAGCACAAGAAACGCCTTATGAAGATTTTAAGAGTAAAAAACATGCACGGTATTTATTAAAACACTCCTGAAAAGTGCGAGACACTGACGCCGGGGAAAGGGGGGGGGGGGGGATTTTCTTCTCCATATGGAAACGGCAAGTCTGAACGTCAAGCAAAAGGGAAAACGGGAAAAAAAACTAGCCTTTTTATAAAGAACGAAAAATTGCATAAAAATACCCTATTATTTTAAAGCCTTCGTATTTTTTTTACATTGATTTCGTCATTGTTTTCTTGCTTTCGTCTTCTTTTATTTCTCTTTCGTCTAACTTTATGCTTGCCGCAATGTAAAATTTAAATGGACGAAAGCAAAAATAAAAGTGGGTGAAAGCAAAATGAAAACAAGGACAAAACCAAAGTTTAAAAAACAACAAAAAACTGTCCCGTAAATGAAGAGACCATAGTGGAGCTAAAATTGTGAATACTAAGAATGACAAACGAACAGCTATATTCACGATGGAATTCCAATGTCGTCCGGCAACTGAACCCAATGCTGTATTGGTTTGTTTTGTTTTTGTTAACTTTTAAAAACGGGCACTTTACGAGATCCGATTATTTTGGGGATACATAGGGTTCTAGCAAATAAAGCTTGCTCCTGATAGCAAGGATGGGCCCACAAGTTCACAAACAGCCACACAATGTATTAATTTTCGACAGTACATTGCTGTCTAGGTCACAGTAAACAAAAGATATATACAATTAAAACGCTGTAACATGGTTATTGACGGTCTATCAATCTGCCATCCAACTATCAACTTTTTTTGTACTTTTGGTTTTCTATCAGGAGCATGCATTATTTGTTAGAACAGGCACATTACATTTCGAAAATACAAAATTTATTTCAATTTTTACAGGTAGGCTACATTAAAAGGTTAATGATAAAAAAGACAACACTGCAAGATCATATTATGTGGTTTCCGTGTTGGGTGTGATACGTTGAACTCTCGTTGTTTTTTTTTTTTGTTTTTTTTGTGTGTGGTTGAAGTAAAGACACTTTTTTTCACTATTCTTCGAAATTGGAAGGTTTTTTTCATCGTCCAATAAATGTATGGAGGCTTAATCACTCTAAACCCCCTTGACGATTGATAAAATGATATCTTGACGATTTGGGTTTGGAGATTAAACAGACTGTTCAAAAAGTTCATGAAAAACATCGACCGCGCGGCAAATAAACTTTCGTTAAGTCAGCAATAAAAATGAAGGTGAACAAAGTTTTGAACATAAGTTGAGTTCATTTTCTGCTGCAATCCAGTAGCCTGCGTCACCATAATAGAGCGTTATGGACTTTTGAGCTCACTGGGCACTCACGTTCCCGCTCATTGAGTTCGGGAAACTTACCCTCCTCCCCTCCCCCCCCCCCCCTCCCCTGTATTTTGGTTGATCTTTTGTTAGATCATGAAGAAAATCATTAAAACAGGCTATTCGAGGATCATAATATTGTTCGATGAATAATAATATCTACACAATAATATTATGATTTTTTGGGATATTTAAAAATATATAAAGAAGCCATGTTTTTTAGTCGTGGATTTTCACAAATTCGATTTTGAGGCTAGGATAGGAAAAAATTACTAACGGCAAATTTTTTTCTGGGGGGGGGGGGAGGAGACATGGACACTTGTTAAATTTCTAGAGGCAGGGGTCGGAAACTAGTCATTGCATTTAATTACACCTTAATTTAGCCCTTTTTTAAAAACTTTTTTTCAATGATGTTCCGTTTTTAAAAAAAAATCTTGGCGATCGGTTAAGTTGTGGTTCAGCTTAATGATTCAGTAAGAACGAAAAGTCGCGAAACTTTGCTGATGGGGAGAGGCACGGGGCATGAAACGGGTGTAGGAAACAAAGACCTGTTTTTTACCCATGAAAAAATTCGGAACAGAACTGTAGAAACTGTTCCGTCCATGCTTTGTCTCAGTATGTTACTTGATAGCAACATACTAGCATGTGTCTAGATTTAGCATGGGTCAGCTTGATTCATATAGTTGATTCATCATTGTTGCAGGCAGTTGTAGTAGCCTAACTTACTGAACTCATGTCGACTGCGGCATGTCAAAGATCCTGGGTTTTCTGCTTGGATTTTTCTAGATAAAGTGCCTACCTAGTCGTCTACATTGGTGCAGAAACCCGCGGTTTGGGTACGGGTCCCTTAAAAACAAAAACAAGAACAAAAATTGCGGCAAACAATAGACGAAAACAATTTACTGCATTTCAAACGGCTACGTCTCAAGCGGCTTTAATTGCAACCCTTGAGGTGGCATTCCACCCAAACACTCCGGGGCGCAGGGAAGCATCGTATGTCATTCTGGGGTCGCATTCTGGGTCTTTTTTCGTGCTACTTTAAAAATCTTATAAATCTGGTTCCATTTTTCTTCTATTTTGGCATCGGCACTGAAGCCTTTCGTAACCTGCACTGTAAAAACACATGTCTTAAAAGGGACACATATCACAACGAAAATCGTTTTGATGTTTTTAGTTGAAAAGCATACTAAAGCACTATGTTTTAAGCACCCGTCGCCATGTTTTAAGTGTTTAAAGTGTTGCAAACTGAACGCTATAGTCAGCTAGTCATATACGGTTAATTTGAACAATTTGAAAAAAAAAACATACGGTTAATTTGAAAACCCACACACGTTACCGTGGGTTAAATTTGATTATTCACACTTTTTGACAATTTAGCAATTTTTCCGGTTCTACATAACCCCATGTGACATATATATGACTTTTCATAATACACAACACATATTCAACCAGCACACCCTATTGCAACCAGCATGCACAAGAGTTGAATAAATACAGATGCAAACCTATTTACGCTGCCTTTTGGACTTATATGTCAGACTGCCTGAGCGGGGAATGGAGACCGTGTTAGTATGGCTCAGCGGTAGGACGTCGGCCTTTGGTTTCAAAGGTCGTGGGTTCTATTCCCCGCTCAGGCAGTCTGACATATAAGTCCAAAAGGCAACGTAAATAGGTTTGCATCTGTATTTATTTAACGACACTAAAAATAATAAATCACAACTCCAGTGAAGAGTAATGAAATTGCAGCTTGTTTATTCATTTGACGCCAGAAATGAAATAAACTCCACAATAAGAAGAGGGTAATCGAGTTTTGTGAGTCTAAACGACAACTGCAACCTCCAGAAATCAGAAGCACAAACAAAGCGAAAACAAAGCCCGAAAAGGTATTTCTAAATAAGGTGTTGCAATAAAAATTTAAAATACATTAATTAAATAACGGAAAATGAAAACTAACTATTTCAATCATTTCATATTGGGAAGGGGGGGGGGGGAGCTCGACTGAACGACCCCCATGACACGTACAAAAAAAAAACGTTTCACGTGCTTCGAAGTGACGGTTGAGCCGTCACTCTCATCAAGGAGAAGAGTTTTAACTCGGCTAAAACTAGGTTGTTTCCGTTATTCAAATTCAAGGAGAAATAAATACCGGTTATTCAGCTTTGTTTGGCAAGGGTTTGGGTGAGTGCGAGGGGATTTTGGTGTCTGGTGAAGGCGAGGGTTTCAGTGTTTGATGACTCGCCCTCACCAAAACACTCTTCCTCACCAAGACGCTCGCCCTCACCGAGACACTCGCCCCCACCAAGACACTCGCCGTCACCAAGACACTTGCCGTCACCAAGACACTTGCCGTCACCAAGACACTCTCCCTCATCAAAATACTCGCCCTCACCAAAATACTCGCCATCACCAAAACACTCACCAAAACACTCACCCTCACCAAAACACTGTACTCACCAAGGCATTCACCCTCACCGAGACACTCGCCCTCATCGAGACTCGCCCTAACCAAGACACTCTCCCTTTTCAAAATACTCGCCCTCACCAAAACACTCGCGTTCACGAATACACTCGCCCTCACCAAAACCACGTTTCCAAAACCTCCTTTTCACATCTGCTTGAGGGAAAAAAATCCCCCTCCCCTACTTTTGGAAAAGTTGTATATTTCATAAAATGACTGTTTGAGCCCCAACTTACCATGCTATGAAATACACTTTCGAAAGTTGAGGAGTGGGTGTTAAAAAAAATTGAACTAATATGAAAATATGAATGTGTGGCAGAATACACTCTCGAGCAGTAAGTAATTATAATTAATTATATTTATTTAGTGTGCCATCTCGGAATTTTATTTTAATTCTTCAATTTTTTTTTAAACTGTAGCCAAAATTAAGTAAGTTTCAGTCAAATTTTGACATTTGAAAATTGTTGAAGTGTCTGGGATTTTAACTTTATTTGCTTGCTGCAGACGATTTTCTGTATCGTTGATGATATTGATAAAGCTACCAACTTCTCTTTTTTAGGCGATCAGAATTGACCGTTACCATGGCAGCACAAAATCTCAGCACCATGATGTGTGATAAAACAATTTCGAACACAGTCATGCTACATGCTTTCATGGACGGACCATGGTACGTTCAATACGCTGCACCGATTTGTGGGCCCCAAACGTAAAGGCTAAGGGCTCCAGCCACACAAAAACCATGACGCTTACCGACATATTAATTACCGAGAATGTAAAAATTAATTATGATGCCAACGAAAAGAAGAACTAGAAACCAAAGAAAAGTACTTTAGGTTCTAAATTTAAATCAATGGCGCTTCAAACACTATCTTGTCTAAGATGAGTGCGAGTTTGTACTCGAACTCGGCACGTGGGCTCAGCTTAAATATTCGACTTAGGTCAAAATGCGAGTGAGGCAGGGACCTTGGACGATTTTCCATTATGCGAATTTCGTGTTAGACGATTTTCCGTTATATTGTTATACTGTATAGCCTACGGACTTGCAATTATGCGATTTTTCAGTTGGACGATCATCCCTCGCCCAAATGATATATGAAACCTTGCTGTAAAAAAATCTGAACGAATAAAAAACTTTTTTAACCCAGCTTTCCAAGACTTCCAATGGTGAACTTCAAGCCCTGAACTTTTTATTTTATTATTCTTTTTTTAATATTTGAACATGTTTAGAAAAGGGGTTTGACTGGAATATTTTCAATAAAAACAGTTTTAAGTAACACCCTAATAAATACTCTCATTCAAATTACCTAAATACTGAAGAACAATGACGACGGCATAACATCATTTGCAACCTGGTCTGTCGAAGTCTGGAGTTTCCTTTCGAGATGAAACAAAAAGGCGCTACCTTACTTATCCACGTTATTGCCAGGCAATATTAAGAGCTTTAGTTTTATGTCTATTTTTTCCTCTTTCCCAAGATTCACCGGTGGGACCCCCTTCATCTGTATTCTTTTACTTGAAATAAGTTAAAACCCGTCGAAGGCTAAGAAATATGC
This sequence comes from Lithobius niger, assembly GCA_023313725.1. Taxonomy (NCBI): domain Eukaryota; kingdom Metazoa; phylum Arthropoda; class Chilopoda; order Lithobiomorpha; family Lithobiidae; genus Lithobius; species Lithobius niger. The sequence continues at coordinate 50,231 of JAHWFP010112392.1, forward strand.
GAGCAGGACTTAAGATTAGCCAAAAAACATATCAATATTTCTAGAATCGCCAACATTTGCAGGGATCTATTCATTTAGGAGAGATAGCAAAATTTCCCAGATATACCTTTCCCCCCTGCTGAACGGATCATCTGATAAACGTTCGGTCTCATCCCAGCCTGAAACCATGACCCTCGCATCCAAATATACCCCTGTCGGTATGTCTTGGGTGTTAACATGTAAACAGAAATGAATACGCAGGATAGAGCGTTCTGCAACAAGTTTTTCTAATTCATTCGTTATTCCTTCTTAAATTTCCGAACATATTTGAATATCGGAGTTTAAATGTAAGCTATAGGAAGCAAAATTCGTTGGATTTCCCAGTATATCGCACGTGACATGTCAAACACACGTTTATACGCCTTAGCTGCAACCAGTGGTCGCCGCAATGTAACCAGATAATATTTTGCCCAACAATTTTGCGGTAGCAGTAAAGGTAGCATTTCCACAAAAAAATGAAGCATTTTAGTAGCATTTTTATTAATATCAGCATAGTATTTTTTACACTGTAATCAAACTTTTGTGTGATTTCTAGCGGTGAACAGCCGAATTTTACGCCCTCTATGACAGAGACTGTAGAGGCTGAAACTGCTTTGCCTTCCACAATGCTGCGCAAAAAGGCGAGACACACAAATAACTAACTAAGAGCGCCATCAGTTGTCAGAATTTGGAAACCTTTTCCACTTTGCAACTTTGCCACTAGGTTTCTTTAATTTTTTTATTTAAAAAAAAATTAATTTCTTTGAGCCTTAAGTCAGCCGAAGCAATTTAATGCTCGTGTGGCTGAACCGGCTCAATTTTGAACATTACCAGACTATTTTTGGAAGGACAAATATCACGGTAAAGGGAGGAGCCAACCCGGGTATTCGAACCGGGAAACCTACGTTCATCGTAGCCTAGGGGCCGAAAGATTGTCCAGAATTGGCTTGAACAGTTCCCATAGCTGCTGAAGGAGCATGGTAGCCTCTCACATTACCCTGGCCGGCAGTCCTGTCAGGGACTTCACCAAGATCCCCTTTGCAGGGTTCGACCAGATCCGAAAACCTCCAGCAACCAGGGTGAGCTCTCTCACCGCTCAGCCCCGTTGGCCACAAGGTAAGACTGGTATGACTGTACTGCAGCTACCGAAGCTGGTCCTCCTTCGATATATTGAAGCCTCTAACCGGATTTACTTGGCCTATTACTTATTTTTTGGCTTTAATTTATTAAAAAAAAAAAGTAGCAGTTTTAGCATGCCTAGTCTCTATCACATCAGACATCTTGTTAACATAAAAAGCAAAAAAATGATCTATTACGCTTGGGTTAAAACCTTGATTAGATATGGTATTGAAATATATGGATTTGCTGCTAACTGCCACATAAATAGACTGCAAAAACTGCAAAACCGAATCATAAAAATTCTTTCCAACGAATATGGAAATTTAAAATCTAAACAAACTATATACAAGAAAACAAAAATTCTCAAAATTAAACAACTGAGTGATTTCGTTGTAATTCTGAAAAGCTATTTTAACTGTGACCACAAATTAAGCTCAACTATAAAGAATAATTATTTCAGGAAAACTACATATCGATACGAAGTGCCTTTTGCCAAGAATCAATATGGCAAACGAACAAGCAAATATAAAATTCCTACTATATTTAACGAAAATCCCAATTGAGCTGATCCAAATTAATGGAATAAATGAGATTTAAAATAATTTATTCGACTACTTCTTGCTTAATCAAGAAATCGATTAAGCATATATATATTTATATGTATTACAAACAAAAACGTCAAGTGTGCTGTAAAAAAAGGGGTTATATGATTGAAGTTCCATTTTACTTGTTAAAATGTACACGGATAAAAATTGGCGATTTTTAATTGAAATAATCAAATGTATACAATTCATAAAATTGCATATGTTTAAGTGCTGTTGTGCTTTACGTAACGTATATGATTGGTAAAGCACAACAGCACTTAAACATATGCAATTTTCTGAATTGTACATTTGATTATTTCAATTAAAAATCGCCAATTTTTATCCGTGTACATTTTAACAAGTAAAATGTAACTTCAATCATATAACCCCTCTTTTTACGGCACATTTGACGTTTTGTTTGTAATCCGTGTACCTTTTTTACGGCTATGGTATCGCGCTATTGTTGCATGCACGAAGAATGGATCTGCAGTTTGCTAAGTGGCATTGTTCCCAATACAATGGTTAAAACAATGTTAAACAATCCAAATGATCGTTTAGGGTGCCGTAACTCCGGAATGGATCGACCAATTGAAAAAGTGTTCCCTGTAAGGTTTGAAGCCCAGGGAAATTTCTGGCTCAGATCATGTTTCAGATTTTAGCAGTGGGCCATATGGTTGCAACAGAAGCCAGCTAGATGCTTGCTACAGGGCTGGGGTTGCATTTCCCTATCCAATATTATAGAGTAGTAACATTTGCCACCATATTGGCACCAGTATGGGTTTTGGAAGGCATAACTACAAGGTGCACAAAGTGGAGGGAAAAACAACGGAAGAACGAATTTCTTAGGCTTAAAGTAACGTTGTTTTCTCCAACAACGAAAATCGCGCGTTTTAGGTCTAAGAAATCACTCTTCACAGCATCGGCTACAGTAGTTTTTTCTGAAACCGTGTCAGCCAAGAACAAGAACAAGAACCAGAACAACAACAACAAGAAGTGAACAGTTTTCAAATTTACGTGTGGCTTCCTACGTTTACTCTTGCACAGAATTGCATAAAAGTTGGTGTAAAGTTTGGAAAAGTTGCTATCTACTATCTGGCCAAGTTTGGTGGAAATATATTGAATAGAAACGGAGAAATGAATAGTTTTAGTTTTGCAGGAGAGAGGATTTCAATCATACCGTGTATAATATATATATATATATATATATATATATATATATATATATATATATAAATGTCGAATGTGCATTTAGTGATTATTAGTTTTTTGTTTGTACTTAAACAGCTACGTTGTGTTTATTTTTGTTTCTGATGCCTATTACCGATTTATGTTCAAAGTAGTAATTGTCAACAAATTATTACCTCCTTATCATTCGTCATCATGTGCCTTTCTATTGTACCCGACTTATACGTCACATACAAGTTCACCATCCACTTCGAGCCGTCGTAATAAACTACTTACTTACGTTAAAAAAAAAGTAGCATTTTTTATTTGCTTAAATAATGCGTTGTAACACTTTTTGGGTATGTTGTTAGCATTTTATCATTTTAAAATCTGCCACACTGGGTGGCCGGTTAGCGTGCAGAAAGCCCACAAAATTCCCATCCTGTACCTTAACGTTTTTTTTTTCCCTTTTCTTGTTTGCGTAATCTGTTAATCTGTCCGCAACAAATTATTTTAGGGATTCCCGCCTTCGTGATATCAACACCAAGGTAATTCCACCGTGTAAGTAGAGTTAAAAGGTCAGTGAACCTTTGCGGGTTTTAAATTTGTCTTACCAGAAGAGCAAATTGTTCCTAATTGAGGAGTTTGTATCACCATGGATTGCTTGAGGACGCGAGTTAATTGCTGCTTTAGTGAAAAAGTTTTGCAAGAGTTAAAAAAAAAAACGTGACAACCATACGACGGGTGTTTGTCACGACAGACAATGATTTGTTATTTGTCTATTAAAAACAGAATATGACCGATTCTTCAACAATTTTGTGCCTTGCCGAATCTTATAATAATTCTGGAGGCCGGTTAAAAGGAAGGCTAAAAGTCAAACCACTTCTCCCCTCCTTGCGCCCGTATTGAAAATGCACTCTCCCTCTCTACCTGCATGGAAACAGGAGGCAGGCATGAGTGGTCGATCAACTCAATAAAGGTTCAATCTGACAAGTCGTCGGGCCGAACAATAACTTCTCCCCTCCTCGCGCCCGCATTGCAAATGCGCTCTCCCATTCTACCTGCATGCAAACAGGAGGTAGGCATGAGTGGTCGATCAATCTGACAAGTCGTCGGGAAGAGTGCCGGAAAAATGTCCCGGGAAATGTGCCCGTAAACTTAATTTATGACCGGCCCCGGGCTTCCTCTAGTGTTTTATAATAGGCTAATAATAATAATAATAAATTGTTTTTTGCGATGATACTGGCAAAGGACGGGGAAGCGATAGTTTTATCCACTTATAACCCCACTAAATTAAAACTGATAAAAGGACACTTATTTACAATAAATAGTAGGTTGATACCATGGTCAAATCCTGTAATACAAAGGACGATGTGGGCATTAGAAGTCCGTTCGCGGACTCCTTAAAAAAAAGTTACTTTATGCTGTCTGTAAAATTTTGTTAGTCAATTTGTGTACGTCCACCATGAATTAATTCCTAATTAAATAACTCATTCTGTTACATTTGATACTAATCCCCATCCACACAATTGTTGCGGAAAACTTGAGTCCGATTATGCTGGAAGGGCAATTACATGCATTTTGACATGTATGTTTTACTTTTGGATCACTTATGCAATAACTAAACACAAGAATTGCGGTAGGAACACGTTACGTACGTCCGATACGACAATTTAATTACTGCGTCACCAAAACACGATACGGAGACCGCCATTGTTTTGCTGGAACGCGCAAGAAATTAATGCCGACAGACGGTGGTTATCGATTTTGACTCGCAGCCGATTGAGATAGCTCTGTTGGCTGTGAGTAGCTCAAGCGTCTAACGGCCTTAGCTGGGCGACGGTAATGGCCAGCTAAGGCCGTCGGAAGCTTGAGCTACTCACAGCTAACACAGTTATCTCAATCGGCTGCGAGTCGAAATCGATAAGCACCATCTGCCGGCATTAATTTCTGCGCGTTCCAGCAAAACAATGGCGGTCTCCGTATCGTGTTTTGGTGACGCAGTAATTAAATTGTTGTATCGGACGTACGTAACGTATTCCTATAGAGCAATGACATTTGCCGCCATATTGGCACCAGTATGGGTTTTGGAGGGCATAACTACAAGGTACACTACATAAAAATGGAGGGAAAAACAACGGAAGAGCGGATTTCTTAGGTTTAAAATAAACCGTTGTTTTTTCCAACAACAAAAATCGCGCGTTTTAGGTCTAAGAAATCACTCTTCCCAGCATCGGCTTCAGTATGACGCCCGTCTGTTTCTCTCTGCAGTGCCCCTTGCACCTAACCCATTAAGGCTCCAGCATAGAGTTATATACAATAATACTACGTCGTGTCACTGCTCTATACCGCAATTCTTGTGTTTAGTTATTGTGTATAGGTGATCCAAAAGTAAAACATGCATGCAAAACGGATGTAATTGCCCTTTAATTCGCAAGATGCATTAAATGCACAAAGTTTTCTACAACGACGTATTCCTCGCTGCTGCCTTTTAGCGCGCATTTACGCAATGACTCGCTTTTGCATTCTCGCAGCTGTAGAAATTCCAACATGGCGGCGGTTTGAGCTCTGCCGGCTCGAAACGAAAACAGTCAATAATACGAGTTCAGAACGAGCCTGGAAATTGTTTCGTCAGGAGGAATTCTTCATCTTGTTGTCACAGATTATAAGACTGCAACTATTTACTCGCACGATGTCTGAATTAGCTAATCCACGCATCGTTGTTACCATGACAACGATACCTTTGCCATCGCGATTAAATTCTAGCTGCGAGAATGCAAAGGCGAGTTTTTGGGTAAACGCGCCCTTATCGTTTCCCAGACATTCTTTTTTTCCAACAAAATGGCTGCCGTAATCCTAACGAGTGTGATTAAAATTACCACAAACAAATTTAGATTCAACGTTATTAATATTCACGTCTTACCACGAGTACATTAAGTTGCGAAGAGAAGAATTCTTAGTTTTTTTAAACTTTCGAATCACGATACGTCCTTGTCCTTTTTTTGTCGAATATACAGAAAACATATATTTTGGCACGGTATTACCTTCAACTCGACCAAGGACCATGCATCTTAACACCGACGCATTTTCTGACTGAGTCATCGTGCGCTTCAACAACGTCAAAGACTCATACTCTGCATTACTTGCATAATGATTGACATCCCTACCGCAAGTCTTTTCATCGAGACGAAATGATTATACTGTTATCCACTTGGTAATTTGTTCTCTTTATGGAATAAAAAAATCATTCAGCGTTTTGCCTTCGTTCCTGAAACTACTTAGAGGGGGATTGCCACCACTTGACAAGCTGCAATATCTATAGCCATTTTGCCGATATCTAGTTCTGTCTAGCCCTGCCTTTCAACAAGCGAAGGAACACACAAATAAATTTCTTTTTACATAACAAACAAGCCACGTGCCTCCTTAATTATACAGTGTTATAGTGTCCGCGGCCTATGTTGAGTTCTCCGCAGAACAAACACAGATAATCGATTGTACGTTTTCAGTAGCAGAGTGCCTTGTTGATATCCAAGATGGTAACAAAAACAATGGCGGCCATCGATTCAAGCCACCCCTTCCAGGAAGACGTAGCCGCTCATAAAATACTTGCAGGACTCAAGATACACCGCGCACACAATAAGTTGATGTGCTCCCGTGCACCAGAAAGCCAGCGGTAAAGTTAAGCCTAACGGCATCACGACGGGCGCTTTTTTTTTCTACATATCGACCGTTTTGAAACTCAGATTTTGAACCGCTAGATGGGCGCCATTTAGGACTGTGATATTGTTAACCTTGAGCGCTTGCTCCCTGATGCACTTGGACGAACCCACTTTACATTCAAAAATTAAGGAGGCACTTGGCTAGTTTGTTGTGTAAAAAAATACTTTCTTTGCACATCCCTTCGCTTGCTAGATGCTGCAACTTGTCAGTCGGTGAATAGGCCCCTTTAAGGTCATCGGGTACAAGAACGATAATACAAGTTCGGCCAAAAAATACTTCGTCTCAAACTCCGATCACGAAAGGAAAAACCAACAAAGACCCATCCATTCGACCGTCAGTCAAGTCATGAGCCGTCCACAAAAATGGTCTCTTTTTCCAATTATTCGCCTACATTGTTTACGCGTTAAGGCACGTGAAAGAGACTCCATTTTAGCTGTCACCAGCTCTTTGCCACCCAAATGATATACGAGCCTCATAAATCATTCGTATGGTTACCCGATTACAAAAGAGGTAGTGCAGCACGCGTTCAGAGCCTTCAGAGATTTTCATTTTATCGACTCTCAGTTCACCCCCTCTCCCCCTCCCCCCCCCCACGACCCCTCGCCACTCTCTTACTATCTGTCCCGTTTTCCTCGCCAACTTGACAATGTTCTTGTCACTTCTCGGTGGTCATCCTAGCGTTAGGGTGTTCGTTTTGGCGCCTCTATACTGGTCATTCTTCTTGTCTGCAGAGAGCAACGCCTTGACCACAAAAGTCGTGAAGAGGGGTCAAAAGGAGGGGGCGGGCAGGTGGGTGGGATGACGTGACACCCAATGACACTGAAGATGACGGATGACGTTAATCTGGTAATGGGGACGTCACACAAAACCACCCAAAGCGACGACCCGACAAGTTGCTTGCTTGCTGGCATTCCATGCCTCTCGTTGACGCCCCAACGCGACAATGGGACAGCAACACTTCCTTGGTTGATGTATTAGTTCTTATTCTGTCTACTTGTGAAGTCCAGGGCGTTGACTGGTGTCCAGTATACCTACCACGATGCATTTTGAATATGACGTTTCGAATTAAAATTAGAATAAAATCTGTAGTAAAAATTAAAAGGTTTTCATGGCAAGAAAAAAACATGGTGCCCAACTGTGACTCCATTTCCAGGCCTTAGGTTTGTATTGCGAGAAACACTGAGTCACAGAAAGGAGAGGGGTGGGGAGGGGACGGGAGTGCTTCCTAGCTACGACGCTGTTCAAGAGAGATCAAGATTAGCATCAGCCAGTCGCCACATGACGATTAAACCTTTTCTGTTTAGTCACCAGATTGCTGAGTGATAAGACACAGTAAATTGACATCAAGAATTTTGTAAATAATAAACGGTGCGCCACGCCTATCCATTCTCGAAGAAAATATCGGCTTCCATGTAAACAGTATGCAGTAAATAAAATCTATCCCAAAACAAAACTTGTTAAGGATTCCCGCCTAGCTTTTCGGCCGTGTGAAGTCGTGATATAATGATATCGTGATTATTTCATTTAAGGTTTGAAGTCTTAGTCGGTGAGATTAGCTTGTCGAAAGAGCTTGGTGTTTGATATCACGACTTTACACGGCCGAAAAGCTAGGCGGGAATCCTTAACAAGTTTTGTTTTGGGATAGACTTTATTTACTGCATATTGTTTACGGCCATTTTTTCATCCATTTTTTATCAACGTAATTCACGTCGTATTGTCAACAAGAAAACGGTAAGCTGTGTGATTAATAGTGACTTTTGTGTTGTCAGGCGACCGGATCAAACAAGTTTCAGGTTTTTCTATCGCATAGTTATTTATCCTCATATGCCTGAAAACAGCCGAACTACCTTAGCTGTAAAGACACAACGTGTCTAGTGGTCGCCATGCTCGACATATATATTATCTGGATGAAATCGTTTATCTTGGCGGGCAACACACTAGCGTGTGTGTTGATTATATTTTCGCGTTATTTGTCAATCCTTTGTAAAACGAAGAGCGTCCCCTACTCTGTGAACCAGTGCTACACTAATAGTATAAGTGCTACACATACACTAAGAGTATAATTGACTCTTCGGTGATTAAAGTTATCTATAGGCATTGTTCTGCTAAAGCCAAACGTAATATCGGGCCAGTCGTTGCCTGAACAACTTCTGAATCAAAATTATCCCTTTCCGTCCCGAGAGAGTAACCTTACTTAGAAAAAAAAAACATTAATCCGAATTTTCCTTTCCGTTGCGTAGTTTTCTTTAACAAAATTAAGTAAGCCCACTTAATGGAAGCACTCATTTTGCGACTGGTCCGAGCAAACAGAAATGGTAGCAATAGCGTTAGACAAGCTTGAAGAGTGGTCGTGTTTTGTTTCTTCCAGTCAAGACCGATTGGGATTGAAGTTGCGAGTTTCGTCGTCGGTTCCAGATCGCCACCGGTTCCACACAGTCAGGCTTGCTAGCATTGTTTTGGGGGAAAATGATGTTTGCTATATTGAATGAACTAATGGAGCCGGGAAGAGGGACAGGTAACTTTAGTCCTCTTGACTTTGTGACAAGGAATAATAGACGAAGCAGAATGATCACTCCCAATTTCTACCAGAATGTAGGCATTTAAAAGCTCCTGGAATAGCATTTGATGGCTTAGGTTATGTGTATGGGACTGTTGTAAAAGTCAACATTCTCTTACTGGCAAAGCAGCAACGCCACGAGTTTATACAATTGAGATGTACTACGACCGCTTTCGTTTTGCTCCTGAGAATCGTTGGCCGATGTCCCGCGAAGCGTTGGCGTTATTTCGCGCCTTACCTAACGTGCAACGACCGTTACATCTCCCCTCCCCTAAGATTTTGCTATATTGGATGCCGTCAAAATTTACTACAACGAATGAAGAGAAACCCCGCTCCAGGCGACGGGCGTTTCTTTATTCGCTAACAACAAAATTATTGCATTCCGTAGAAATTTCGGCTACTTTTTTTTAAGATGAGCTCTAATACGGCAAAATAAAAACTTACAAAACTGTAAGGAAATGCATGCAAACACGACATCTTTATGTAGTTTGTTAATTCGAGCGTAGGTGACGTCACTCGAACTTTTCGAACTTTTCGCGAAATATGACCACAATTAGAAAGTTCACTAAGTATCGCATTTCCCCTCTTCCAAGCCTATGCGAGGCCTTGACGGCAGTTGCGGCTAGTAATACATCTGATAATACTTCGCCTCCGAAGCAGCACGGGAACAAAGCGCTATCAGAAATAACCACAACTACAGCCAGGACCCTGCCTAGGCCTAGAAGAGGTAAATGCGCTATCTAGTAAACTTTGTAATTTATGATATAACCCCATTAATCGCCACAAAGTTCTGTGCCACGTGCTCGAAAGAAAAAGTCAAGCTCAGTCAAGGGAGCGATTTCAGTTTTTTTTATTTTATATTTTTCGTCTAGAGAAGGTATTAAAAAAAACCTGACGAATTCGCTACCTATTTGTAATTTAACGCCGTCTAGCGGCACTAAAATGTAAAATCAAAATGGATGGAATTGAGCTATTCCAAATTGCCCAAACTTTTCATTTATGTATTCTGTAGGGGCGTACGTTCCCCTCCTTATTTCACTGGGCGCCTTCGATAACTAGCAATCCAAACTCAACCAAACTGATCCATCTGGAGACAGTTTGGAACCATTAACACACAGAATGCCCATGAACAAACGTCGCTCTGCCTCGAGACAGGATGAGTTTGGCTTGTGGTTTTCGAAGGCCCTGACTTACAGGAGTCAGGGTGACCAAAATTTTACCTCGACTGTCTCGTATACACAGTAGGCCACGGATTCAATCTTGGCGTCAGTCCACCTTTAAAGGCACGTTGTCACCAACATGAAATCTTTAATACCTACCGTGGCGCCATCTAGCGCCAGTGATATTGTTAACCTTTATGACTTGTTTTCTGGTGCACGAGGACGTATCAAATTTTCATTCAATAATTAAGGACGCACGTGGCTTGTTTGTTTCTTTAAAAGAAATGTCTTTGTGCATTCTTCGGTTGACGCAAGCAAGTGCTAGATAATGCTAGATGATGCTAGATTCTGTAGAATTTAATGAAGTCGTAACCTGCCTTTATGTGTGCATTTGGAAGAGAAGGGCTCCGAAAAGCGCTCGTGCTCTTGTCAATTGTGTTATGCAAAAGCTTCTAGGTATATCTTAGGGAAATTGTCCCTCTTTGTCCGGGGATAACCTTCGGAATTGCAAACGACATTAATTCGACTCATTCAGTTTTTTTTTCTCCCATTGTTGGTCTAATATGTTTTACAATGACTTACACTGCTCCTACTTTTTTTTATTAACTTTTTTTCATAACGTCTCTCTGTCATCTCTTTCTTTCTGATTGGTTCTTTCATCCCCCTGCACCCATTTTCTCCCCCCTTTTTTTTTGTTTCTACTCTTATTTCTTTTCTTTATTTCTTTTTGCACCATCCCGCCTAGCCATTTATTTCTTCAACTGCTCGTGCGATGTCGCTGCTGTCTGTTCGTTTGTGGCGCCGCTTTCCACCAAACAACCCAACCCACCAATGGCGTCATCGCGAGCTGCGCGTTCGTTCATTGCGCGTGATTACAGGGCGAGGCGGAGAGCGCGCCGCATAATTCCACAATTAGCGGTGGACATTACTGGCGCGCCGCCCGCGACACCTGCCACCGCCTAAAGCCATTGCTTTCCTTGCCTTAGGCTGGATTGGGGATTTGAGGAACCGGCATGGTCTTTCATACTTAGCGCTCTCTTTAACCAGGTTCTTTCCCATAAGATGTCGCCGTTTCGACATGCCGAGGACGGTATAGGCCTACGGACCTGAATTCTTAGCCGAACTTTTGAGATTGTCCGTTTTCTAAATTTGGGAAGCGGGTTCACACTTTTTTTAATGTGCTACCACCTTGGATCCATTAAGCAAGAAGGACCCGACAACTCTGCCAAAGAGCAATATTCGGTGTAGACGGGAAGCTACTGGTCTTAGGATTCAGTTGAGACAGATACGAAGCTTCTGCGGTTAGGTGGCGTCGTAAGTTGACAAAGTATGACATATTTCTCGGCTGTGGTGTCGGAGGAAAGAAGCTTTTAAGGCTTCTCGGCTGTGCATCCACTTAACAGAGAATTTTTTTCCATTTTAGGGGAAAATGCATTTCAAAGGGAAAAAATATTAAACAGGGAAAAGGGGAAAATGGAGAAATTCTAAGTTTTATTTGCAAGTTGCGATTTCCTCTAGACAATCTTCTCACCATCCAGACCCACTTTTTCGACACTTCCGAGAGCCCCCAATCTTCTGCTCCAACTAACGCATGTTAATATTTTAAACCCTTACCCAAAAAAAGTGACATAAAGTGACCAAAATTGGCCCTTTCAGTGAAAAAAAAGAAGTGATTTTGAGTTTCCTCTTCAGAAAAAAATGACTTTGTTGAAATGGTGTCCTGACCCGACAGCCCTACTACTTCGTTTGAATTTAATTTTCAATTTGCGTCAATAGGTGGCGTTCCTTTGCCATCAAAACGTGTCCATCATGTTTTTTTTAAATTAGGAAATGTCAAAAAGAAGTGGTGTAATGAAAAGAAATTAAATAAGGAAACCAAAAAAAAAAAGGAAATTTTTTCCACAGGGCAAAAAAAAGGGAAATTTTATCTTTAATTCGGCAAATACTGTAAGCGAGATTCTGTAAACGAAGCACTGCTTCTTGGTCTGGATTTCCCAACAGGCTGCACTGTCACCAATGTACTCAGAGTTCCGAGAGAACATTCTCACGTGTATGCAACGCTGCTGCATTCCCACGACATAACCCCCCCCCCCCTCCCAAAAAAAAATTCTAACGGAATTCCTGATAACTTTAAAAAATAATGCGACTGAAAACTTATGGAATTCGTACATGCGCTTTGGAACCCTACAGAATGAAGCTGTCACCACTGCCATCTTAAAAAGTTTGATCATTCACAATCTGGTGGAGATAGTTGCTGAGCAGTTGTTTTCAACGTTATTGAGGGTCAGATTTTGCATTGAAAGCAGCTTAGCTGGCATTCCTACACGAGTTAATTTTTGTCAGGGTGGGTCATTGCTCTTGATTTCAACACGATTTAAGCTTTTGTACCGCATTATTATTTTTATCCAAGTACCTGAAATGTGCCCAACTATGCTTCAAGATACAAGACACTGACGCTATGGCGCCGCGCTATAATGGTTTACAACCTCGACAATTGACTTTGCGTGATACACTAGCATGTGTCTAGATTTCATTCAATCATTTCAATGGCCACTCGGGTAAACAGCGAAAGTCTTACCTTATTGTTGCCGAACGCCATCGTCTAACTGATAGAAGATAATTTCGAAAATAAACTGGCTAGGATGTGTGATCTTATATCGACAAAAGCGGTATGGTACTGGTACTGATCTGCCTGCAGAAAAACTGGTTCGTCGTTTCGAATCCGAGTCTCATCACTCCAATGAACCATCAGGATATAAAAATGGTTTTCGTTTTTTTTTTTACATATTTAGCTTTATTAGTAACTTACGGTATATCTACTGCGCATACCATAAATGCCAAGAAAGAAATTTTTCTGCACGCAATGAATCTCATAATTTGGGTGTATGGATGCGTAGAGTATAGGCATACATATAAATTTCCACAAACCGTAATTATTATTTAAAAAAAAACATACAGGCTATTTTGGTCATTTTTTTCAAATATCTGTATAAAGGATAGTAAAATTAAATTTAAGGAAACTCAAAAAAAATCAACGTTTTTTTTGTGTGTGCAATATAAACTATTTCATTCAAAATGAGCCGGTTTTGAGTTTGATTTTATCCAGGCTATTCTTCCATCCCCAAATCTCTGCGGGGCTACTTTTACCTTCGGGTAGGCTACTTCCAATTCCTAAGGATAGGCTAAAGTGATTCATAAATTGTTAAGTATTAAAACAAATGGAACAGTATTAACGAAATCTAATTTTCGTATGGAGTCATACGGCACGTCAGTTCCATGAGTCTATCGTCGTATTGCTCTTGCTCAATAAAAACATTCGATTTTCCAGCACAAGCTTACTTAATTATTTATTCAGTTTGGACGCCACTCACACGACTAAACGTTTTACGCACACACACAATTTGCTTAATTAGCTAATAGAAAGCCATTAATATTTGCTTTCTCTACAAAACATTCCAAATCCAACTTCCTCATGACGTGTATGTGCCCGTTTGGGAATTACGTCACCACTCTTTTAATTCCCCCAAAACCCCAGGCCTAGAGTGAATTCAGTTGCATGTGAGCTGTTTGGATCCGCCTAGTCGATCTGGTGATGGACACTGGCCGGCATTGAAGGTCTCTCGATTGCCCTGATGGACGACCCCCTTGTTCCTGTCTGCCACTTCCGTCCAGCTAATTGGATGAAGGTGATTCGCCAGTCATCCATCATGGCCGCCAATGGCCACCAGCACACAATTAAACCTAGAATAGTGATGGAGGAGGTGGGAAATCGAAGGAACAGAACAGCTTTCAAGAGTCATTTCATAGGTGCTGTAGCGAAGACTGGAAAGGAACGGATGATGTTTTCGAATGTTATAGAGACGAGGTACGGCAAATTCAGCCAGAAACGAAAAGAACACCGGTTTAAAAATACCGGTTTTTAAACCCTTTTTCTTGGTCTTTTTTTTTATATGCTTGGTCCCTGGGGAGTAAATGCCATGCAAATGTTGACTTTGTCGGGGATGTGGGCAAGACTTCGCATTTATGTCAAAATTTATTGTTCTGGTGTGAATCTCGATACGAAGGAAGTTTTAAAAAGAACATGTATATGACTAGAGTGAAACGTTAGGTAAATACCAGGATTCTTTTTTAAAGACGATTTAAATTTAAAAAAAAAACGCATACTGTAGCAGTGGGCCACATGGTTGCATCAACAGAAGCCAGCTAGATGCTTGCTGCAGGGCTGTGGTTGCGTTTCCCTGTCCAATATTATTGCCCCCCTTCCTCTTTGGATTGCATCAAACATACTTTAGATACTTTGGGACTTGTAATGGCCAGTTTGCCTTACATTCCCATGGTGCAACCTTTTCCTATAGCCAGAATTGATTTATGAGAAATATTCGTAGAAAGAGCTGCAATAGCTGCTGTGGGCTAAGGGTTCTACACTGGTTAGGTTTGGTTTGAGATTGCGCATTTGAGGTGCAATGGTGGGCAAAAGGGTCATGTGTATATGTCTGGCTACAAAAGGAAAAGCGACAGTGGCGCTGGATCTTTTTGGATGTTGAAGATGGATGTGATCTTGTGTGACGTGGTATGTTGCTTACCCCTAGGGCCACGTGGAATGGCAGGGATTGGAAACTTGGTTAGATATTACTTTGAGCCTCTGTATTCATTTCGCGACGTTACAATACAGCACAACGCATTAAATAAAGTTAAAACGGCACACCATATTTCGAAGAATCAACAAACTGCCTTCATTAAAAAAAAGTAAAAATCTATTATTAATAAAGTGCTAGGACTATTAGCATCATTGACTGCAATGCCGCATAAGAAACAACTTGCTAGTAGCTCTTCTGCAATCCAATAATGGAAGCTACCGTCGAGTGCGCAATGGATGCATGCCGTCCTAAGACAGTACCTTCGCAGGTTTGATGGGTTGCTGTTCGACCTTTATACATTAAACCGGTTAGCAGCTAATGTTTAAAAAAGAATCGAACAAAACACTGCATGATTTCTTCACGTGAGTCGCCCTACAGGATGTGTACAAAGGATTATAGGAGTGAGGGACTAGAAGATATGGAATGCCCTCCCCCCCCCCCCAAAAAAAAAAGAAAAAATCCCACCCTTCCTCCCCCTCTTCCACATCTTCTAATCTCCCATATCCGTCATCCTTTGCACAAATCAATCATGTTTTTTAAACATTTTTACCTTCGATAATGAAGTCATTTTATTGTTTACTCCATCCTTACTCCATCTTAAGATCCAAAGTACCAAGTATTGAAGGATAGCAGAGACTAATCGAGACGAAATCGATATACCACCATGGATCGTCATTTCTACACTGCATGTATCCGTATAGGTAAAACGTAAGCCAACAATAAACGGAATAAACGATAAAGGAACCAATACTGCAATTTTATTGAGGCCCCGGATAAAGGATAAAGGATTTAACCCATCTAAACAATAAAACTCCAAGCAAGAGACAGACTGAGCAATGTAAAGAATAAAAGGAGTGAACAAGACGTAACAATTTTAGTATAGTATCTTAAAGCATTAGATACAAGTTCTGTATGACAAAACGTCAACCTACCTCCCATCGAATCAATCTACATAATAAGATCGTTGAACTCAAGACTATGAAAATGAAGACTCAAGATTTTAAGTAACAATCGCTTTACATTCTTGGTGTTATGTCTTTGCTATACAGTGCTGAACAATTCTTGGTCCACGTGCTATGGATTTCAAACTTTTGTCTAAACCGTTGATGGGTGATGTGAGTCACAGGATGCTCTGATTGAGCGAGCTAAGCGAACGAAAATCAGCGTTTGTTATCCAGTGTGCGCAAAAATTGGATTGTACAAACTTACTTCGGTGAAAGCGTTTGTTTGTTTGTTGCAGCCAGTGTGCACAAAATCTGGATTGAAGAATCTTAATTTGGTGAAACATGCACTTACAAATGAGCAACCAAACCGTGCCAGTGTTGCAAACGGTGCATCCAAGACCAGCCGTGCGTAGTACAGCCTTCCTCTAGTCTATTATATTGATGATGTGAAAACGTTGAACTGTGTTGATGCAGTCAACAAGCTACGTTTCTGTTCGTCCGGCGTATTGACACATACGAGTTGAGTCGTTTTCAGTCTTTCGCATTTCATCCTTAATATTCTTCAGCTTCTCTAATTCCCTCCATCATCTTTTCCCCTTCTCATTTCTTCGCCTCATTCTCCTTTTTCCTTATCTTCATCTTCCTACTTTCTCCATTTCCCATCTCCTCATCAGCCCTTTTCCCTTCTCTCCCTCTTTCTTCTGCCTCATCGGCCCGTGTCATTGAGCCTCCCCCTACCCTCCCCCCTCCCCGGCCCCCATTGCCCCATCATGCCTTATTTGGCCTGGGAGCGCATAGCAGCCATCACATCTCGAACCAACCAACATCATCTGTATACAATGCTGACCCTCTGGGCCGAACCAGAACCCGGTTGAGTGAGTGACTCCGGTAAACTTGACTTGAGGTATATAGGCACGAGTGTTGGTTGCTACCGTTTAGCAACTGAAATTGAACCTACAAGAACAAACGCTGAGAACTGTGGTTAGCACTCTCTGCAACCTGAGGCTTTTGGAAGTGACTCCGGTTCAAGGAGGATTGTACGGTAATCCGAATACAGTGAGATGAGACTGTGTAGAGAGATAGGTTTTGACAGGAAACAGATGAGAGGAAGCCAGTTTCGTATAACCAGTTGTGGCAATATTCATAAAAACTTTATTGATAAAAGAAATCGCTTTAGACTAAAATGTCTCATTCACAGTGGCGTACACAGGAGTGGGGCAGGGGGGGCAGTACCCTTTCCGGAAATTGCCCTTTTTGTAAAAAAAAAAAAATGGCCTGTTGTGCAAGCATTTGCTGAAGCGGCGTTGCCTGAGAAGAACCTAAAGGCCTAAAAAAGGGCTAAAAAGGGGCTGAAAAGGGCTAAAAAATGGCTGAAAAGGGCAAAAAAGGCTAAGGAAAGGCCAAAAGATAGTAAAAAAGTCTCTAAGAAATAGTGTTCATTAAAAGCCTACAAAAGGACCAAAAAGGACATAAAAGGTTTGAGAAGGGCAACAAAAGCTAAGAAAGGATAATAGGATAGGCAAAAAAAAAGTCCCTAGGGAAAAAAATATGCCGATTTTTTACTAAAAGGTGCCCCTGCCGTCTCGGGGATCGTGCACGCTGCTGCTCATTCAGTTGTGGAGACATTGAACCTTCAGCTATAGTTTGTAATTTGACAGCAAAGGAAAAACAAGTTGAAAGCAGAGAGAAGATAAAGTTGTAAGCACCGAATCAACGCAAGATGAAATTTCAGATATTCAAACTTACTATTAAAGCGACACATCACTGATTGAAAACCGTACGAAAAGACCGTGGCGCCATCTACCGGCAGTGATATTGTTAACCTTTACTGCTTTGCTTCCGTGTGCACGAGGACGTACCAAATTTCACCTCAATAATTAAGAAGGTCGTGGCTTGTTTGTTTCGTTAAAAGAAATGGCGTTGTGCATTCCTTCGCTTGATGCAAGCAAATGCTAGATAGCGCTAGGTGTTGCCAGACGCTGCAGACTTTCAATCGGTGATAGTGCCACTTTAAATATCAGAACTGCTGGTTCATTTCGAATTTAAGGTTACTCTATATCATGAGTGAATACGTTGTTTGGGCGGGTTATTGTCTCTGGTAATTCGCGAATTACCAATCTCTTTAGTGGCAAGATCAGTAGCTTACTTACATCCTACTGGAGGGAGCCATCGGTATTTTTTCATGTCATTTTTGTCCTTTTTCAGGAAGCATTTTATGTCAGCCAAGTTGACCGTCACGGTTTGGTTTATTGCATGTCCATGCGTGACATGCTTAAGTTCTACAATCCCTTTGTTGCTCACACTGACTAATAAACATTGATTTTCTTTCACTGTGCTCACTCAATCAGCGCATCCCCTTTTGTCCAGTCGGACTGTCTTCTCGTCGGAATGGAAGTCTACATTACCTTAAGGCTGCTCAGGGATATCAAATTTCAAACTCCAATTTTCAAATTTAGCATTTTTAGAGTTGGTGGTGCCCTACAGACGTGATCTGCGTACTAAAATTGTCGCCCCTAACGATTCAATATGGAATGTTGTTCGGACCTAAATTCGTCTAAACAATCTATCCACTCATACGCTGATTACGGTCAGTTTCTTCTCATTTTCAAACGAGTGGGTAACATTTCTCTTGTTCGTTTAGGTGTGCTAAAGCTTGGGAAGCAAGAAACTGTGACACTATACAGCATTTACATTGTCACCGCTCTCAAATGGTGTAAATTCGACTTAAATTTACAAAATAGTCACCATCAAAAAAAAAAATCAAAGAGAAATCCAAAGTAAAAGTGAAAGGGCATATCAAGCTTGCAAAAATGTAGGTTGAAGGATGTTTCCGGTAAAGATTTACATCGATGAAGACTGATGGAGAAAGCGAAGCGTCATCTAGGCTACCTATGACAATAAAAATGGTAAAAAAAAATAAGAGTTATCTAAAAACGAATGGCTTTGGACATTTGCCAAAATATTTACGGTTAACCACGTTTTATGAACTTTTATTAAATCAAAGGGTAGTTCTTAGTTTTTCTTTTTAGTACACGCACAATAGTTAATTTGGTGAAGTGATGTCCTGGATAAGATTAACAATTTTAAGAACAACAGCAAAATTCTTACAGCACTGTAGTTTTTTTGGAGCGAAGCACCATTTGTGAATGCCCTACAATGCAATTCGTTGTAATCGCATCACGCAATAACCACTACGTGAATAACGACTGCGTCAATTAAAACAAAAATGTACCACTTTGACAGTGGTACACCCAGATGCGGTTTGCAAAAAAAAAATTTAAATTCGAACATGTTGTTGAGGAACAACGCCATCCAGCGACGGACTGTGAAAGTAAATGGACAAAGAAACAAGATACGATGAGAACCGAAAAAGATGAGCCACAACGTTGTCTTCAATGCAACATGGGTTGTTTGCACTCGCGCACGAGCTAAACAACTGCCTGTGCCGGATGTATTGTTGTTTCAGCATTAAATTTTTTTTAAATAAATCTTTATGCAACTTTAATTTATTGTGTGATAAATAATCGCTTCGCTCCATTTTGTCGACAGGGTAACTGATGACGCCCTATTTTATAATATCTTCATTCTGTTACATTACGCAGAAAAATAGAAATTCATAATTTTCTTGGGATCCGCAATGTCCATGTTATGCTGATATCTAAAAAAAAATTTACGCGGACATCCGATTCCAAAACTTCTGCAAGGATCTCAGGTGTCCGTCGGATCACGTTTTCGGCTGGCCTGGTTCCGGTTCGCCGGAGAAGTTTTTGATTGCGGGTTTCTGATGTTATATGTCTAGCCGCAGCAAGCGTGGAAGCGCGAGCGAGGCACGTAATTTGGAAAACTAAGAAAAATTGAAAATCATAATTTTCTCGGGATCAGGTTGTCCGTGTAAAAAAAAAGTTATATGCAGCCTGCTACACTGCCACGTCGGTATGGAAGCCCCTGAAACTTCTCTTCCACACTTCCCGGTTGTTTTTACCCGATTCCCGGGCACTGTCAAGATGCAGGTTTGAAGGCATGCTAAATACTAAATTGAAAAGGGAGCTGCTGCGGTGTGCCAGTTTGTGTGTAAACTTTATGCAAACCCATTCTACGTGAGCAAACAAGTATAGCTAGCCTGCTCGCTCGGCACCGACTTGACTCTCGAAGCAGGCAGGCAGCGAGCCGTACCAGGCAGCCCCCGCCGTCCGTCGAGATTACACAAATAACGACCAGTAATATTTCACACGCTCCTTTCACAAGCCATCTCTTTTATGAAGTTCGGTCGGGAAACAAATTTGCATGTTGTGGCGTGCGGGCGGGCCGAGTGTAATTTCGTGGAATGATGTCGGTGGCAGAAGAGAAAGTGAGTGAGTTTGTGCTGGTAGCAAACGCCGAAATGACTCGAAGCCAGCGCCATCAAGCGAGCGAAGGGGGAACTGCTTGTGCTTTCGCATTTGCATGTAAGCTCGACGTGCGTGCATACCACACACACACAACCAGCAAGCGTTCCCCACCCCACCCATACTGCTTTGACTCACAAATACCCGCCCGGCGCCTGATTACCGTACGCGGGTTGGTCTCGAGCGCTGCTGCAGCCCCGCGCGCCTGTGACGGATGCCTGCGCGGCCACACGACAACGCCAATGCGTTCTCTCGCTCTCTCTCTCTCTTTTCCCGCCACCGCCTGCCCGCCCCGGGGTCTACACTCCAGCCGCCACGGCCGTTTGTCAAGGCACGGTTGGCAGGTGTAGCACGTGGCGCGTTGCTCGCCCCCTTACAATGTTGCATTAGAACAAACGATGCCCAAGACCCCCCTCCCCCCCCCCCCCTTCTACGTAAACTGCAAACACACCACGCAGTCGCAGTGTATAACTTTTCCCCAACACCTCCAACCTTTCCAAGAAGCAACTTACTACAGCTAGATGCTTGACTCCTCTGCTTCCCCCTTCCTCCCTGACGTCCGCTCCCCTTCTAACTCCTGACAGCTTCCGGCTTTCTCTAAGCTCGCAGCCCTACTCAATCTCAACCCGTACCTCGTCCTCCTGACTCTCGCTCTGCCTAATATATACACACAATGTTTATGACATCGGTAAAATGAAACAAATTGCTTACGCCAACTTTTTTCATTAAAGCTTACGCAAAATAGATCCCGTTTGTAGGCTACAAAAGACATTGTAGTTACAAAAGTTCGGTTGTCAAAAGATGCGTTGGGCCAATAAGTTACATACTGGAAGCCACACGGACTTAAAGTGGCTCTATCACCGATTGAAAGAATCGGGCAACATCTAGCGCTATCTAGCAGCCTTCACTCTAGCACTGCTTGCATCAAGCGAACGAATGCCCAGCACCATTTCTTTTAATGAAACAAACAACCCACTTGCCTCCTCAATTACTGAGTGAAAATTTGATATGTCGTCGTGCACCTGGGAACAAGTTGTAACAGTTAACAATATCACTGCCGCTAGATGCCGCCACAGTATTTTCGTACGATTTTCAATCGGTATTTAATAATTATTTAGTTTAGCTTAGTTGTAATTTAGTTTACTTCAGATTTGGGCTGAAAAATGAGTAAAAATTACCAGATGGAACACATGGCGCCCTCTGAAAACTCGGGCGGAACTAATAGGAATGAATGCAACACGTTTCAATAGGGCCTTTTTGAGTTCCAAATTCTCCTCCCCAACCCTATAAAAACAAAGAAAAATCTCAAGTTCAGAATTTGATGAAGAATATGGTAAAAAAAATTGAAAGCTGCCATGAGAGCAAGAATATGGTTACGCGGCCTTAGAAGATAGTCATTTTGTTGGCAAGCGAAATAAAAATAGCCTGTTTCTGAATAAAGCTTACAGTTTGAAAGGAGTTAATACTATATGTTTATAATTTTAACAAAATTTCACGCCAGACAAGAAAATGACTAATTTGTTTAAAAAAAAAACCCACGGAAACGGTAACCCGCCAAAGTCCTGATTGTTAATTTTTAAAAAATGTTCATTACGGTGCTAAAATGACTTGTTTATTAATTTGTTATTAAACCGAGTAATCATAACAAAAAGAAACATTACTTTTCTAAAACGGTTAAAAAAAAAACTTTGAATTGCCACAGAACGTCATCCTGAGCCTCGTAGTCGAATCCACTTAACAATAATAATAATAATAATAATGTTTGTTGCTGAAGCAACAGATCTGTCAAGGATGGCGGGGATCACATCACTGACTGCCAGCCTAAAGAGGGGCAGCATTTAAGATACTTGTAAAAATATTTGATAAAAAGAGAAATGCGAAGGTGGCAAGGTAAAAACTAAAACAATATAAAACAATTTAAAAGCTTGCATATAGGTAAAAAATAGTTGTACAAAATGTTTAAATTGTAAAAAAAAAAATGCATGGCCAGTGAAAAGGTGGGATCGAATTAGGAAAGGTGGGTTAGGATTTCAACTGCCTTACCACCAAGGTTAGACCTGCCAGGGACACAAAGGTCCCCGATGGTATCGCCAGTCAAACGGAAAAGGAGGAGAAGGGTGGATGGCCAATTGTCATAAAACAAAACAATGAATAAAATAGGTTAAAAAAAAATGTACAAAGCTTAAAAATCCTAAAAAACTTAGAGAGGAAGTGAGGATGGGGATGGGGGGGGGGGTGCAGGCACTTCGTTTTAATTCTGTTGCGGGGATATAAAAAATTCCTGGTTACGGCCCTGCTGATCCCAGATAGGTATTGTCCAGCTACGTGCTGTGACGCCTCATGGTAAACATCAAAAGTGTGTTGTTTGCTGTCACTAAAGTTGGGCTTTCATTGTCTTCAATGACTTGTTCTTCAGCTGTTTATTTGTTAATTTTACGGTTTTATTATTCAGTCTTAAAATGGGCTTGGCGTGTAGTAGTGTGAAATTATAGGATAATGAAATGAGTGCCCTAACAGACAGACGCCAAACGGTAGACGGCATCTCATTCGCTTACAGAAAATATTTAGAGAAAATGCCTCCCAATTTTTTATTTTCTTTTCGATTACTACACATTCCTAACAAACACGCAACGCAATACAGACATAATTTTATGAATGTGTGTTTCCTCACCACATTTATTAGTAACTCTGGACATTGTCGATAAACACCTGAACAACACATATCTTACCTTTTTTACAGATTGCATAATAGACCAAAAACGTTTTAGCTGAAGAATATTTAAACTCCCAGCCTCACATATTTCCCTTAATTTCGATTTTTTTTTAAACCGTTTCACTTTCAAGACATTTTCCAGTATTTCTATAAACAAACCCCGTCATACCAGTCCACAGATGCCACCACGGGGTTTACTTACATCTTGTTACTGCAGTTTTCATTTTTCTCCATTTTCCAATATTTAATCAACATACTTTCTCCAAAACACATGACTTGAAGCAGGCTGTTAAATCTTATTGTCATAAAAATTTTCAAAAATAAAGTGAGTCTTGAAAATACGGATACAGTTGCGGAAAGACGTTATATTTGCAGCAACCATGGCAGTTATAGACATCGATAACGCTCTACTGAGCACGCCCAATATTCCATTTGCTTCAAAGACTTCTTTTCCAGCGCGACTTGCTTTCATTTTTTCGGTTTGTTGGTTCGAGCATGATGACAGCGCCAATATAATGATTGTCTATTTTTATCCTATCGGCACTTTCTTTTTCTGAGCATCATGGCACATGTAGCAAACTTCTGTTTTTTTCGTTCGTTTACAGCGTCCAATCCAGTTTTCTTCTCCAAAGCAAGTCGAACCTTCGGGGATGGTCGTTGTGTGCTCATATTCATCGTGTTGGAGGTAGAGTGGAGGCAGAGAGGTTTACGGTTTGAAGGTGGCGACAGTTACCACTACATAGCGTACCGTTCGCACGGGATATCAAAAGAGTGGACGAGCCGTAATAAATTATATTTCACTAAAAATAGCAGTATTAGTAAGCAGCACTAATGTTGGAAGTTTGGGAGATTTAAATGGTGTTATTGCGTGCGCGGTGTATCTTGAGTCCTGCAAGTATTTTGTGAGCGGCTACGTCTTCCTGGATGGGGTGGCTTTAATCGATGGCCGCCATTGTTATTGTAACCATCTTGGATATCAGCAAGGCACTCTGCTACTGAAAAAGTACAATCGATTATCTGTGTTCGTTCTGCGGAGAACTCAAGATAGGCCGCGGACACTATAGAACCTTCCCAATGACGTAGTTTTCCGTAATTCTTAACGTAGGCTAAAGCCTTAACCAGACAGAAAAAAAATTTCGTGTGAAGCGATGCGTTACTGTACGTTACTGCAATCGTACGGCTAGTATTGCGTTTATGGACGGATTTTGATGTCTTTAGTACACCATCCTGTGCCGCCACGCAGTTGCGAGCAGCCAGCCTGGTTAGGGCTTTAGGACTTTATCAAGTCGTGCTGCGTGCTTTATTACAAAGCCACAAACTGTTACAAACTTTGCAGATTACATAATTATCTTTAATGCAGGGATGGTGCTGGTGTGAAAAATTTGAAAAAATGTGAAAAAATGCGAAAAATACGAGTGTTGGTGTGAAAAAAAAGGCAAAACACACAAACGAAGTAAAAACAATCAAATTATCCACACTAATTTTTGGCCCGGAATTACGTAGGCATGCCTGTGCCTAAGACACATACAAAAAATGGTTGTTTTACGAGAGGAGTCGGTTTGAAGTCGCTTTATCGCTCTCTTGAGTGAAATTACAGAGAAATTACAATGGCTACTGGAAAAGAAAAAATTTTTATTAAAGAATGTGACACTGGTGATAGATGAAAGTGAAGAAATAGTGATACCAAAAAGAAAGTAGGTATGTGAAAAATGTGAAAAAATAAAAAGCAGGTATGTGAAAAAATGAAAGCGGGTAGGTGAAACATGTGAAAAAAATAAAAAGTGGGAATGCGAAAAAATGTGAAAAAAGATGGTACTCCCGGCAGCACCCCTGGTAATGCTACTTCAAGAATGAAAGGCTAGGGCCACACATAATAATGACCTCTGATGATCTACACGAGATCAATAGGATCATTTTTGTAAATATAGGCAGAACAGTTACACCCCCCCACCACAAATATTTTTCATTGTATTGTAAATCAACAATGCAACGGGTTTCAATTAATTAATTTGTACCACATACTACTTTACGACCTCCCCCCCCCCCCTCTTCCACACTCAATTAGCAGTCGATTCCATTTTTTCAGGTATTTTCACAGATATTCAAAGAATCTTAGCCAAGCAGGGGATGAGAGTTGACTCCAGACCAGAATTTACCATTGCTATACCCTCCTCCATGCCCCATATTCACCAGGTTTCAGCTGCACAAGACCTCTGCAATCCCGATCAACAGGTACCCACCCGTAAAATCATGCAAAAGATTTGATTCACAAACAGACTCAGTCAAGCAAAGCTTGTAGCTCCATTACGTGGGATAATGTAAACGATTTTTGGAATTCGTTAAGTGTGATCATGCTGGAGCAATGTCCAAAAATAAAACATGTGGTTTAAAAACACGCCAAATCAACACAGCGTGCCATCATCAGGGCACGTTTATGCAACGATTCACTTTTACATTCTCGCAGCTAGAATTTAATCGCGATGGCAATGGTGTCGTTGCCATGGTAACAACGCTACCTGGATTAGCTAAATCCGGCATCGTTTGTGTAAATGCTTGTAGTCTTGCAATTTGTGACAATAAGACAAAGAATTCCTCCTAACGAAACAATTTTCGCAGTCGCTTCTGAACTCACATACTTGACTGTTTTCGTTGCGAGCCGGTGGAGTTAAAACCTTCGCCATGTTGGAATTTCAGATGATTTCCACCTTCTTACTGAGAGAATGCGTGGGCGAGTCGTTGCGAAATGCGCCCTCATACCTGTTAGCGAGACCTCGATCCCCTACTCAGAGCCTACTACTAACAGATTTGGCGCGCGCCCATCCACTCGGGACACAGCGCCGTCTACTCAGAGCCTACCGAAAAAATTAGAACCCAACTTGAAGTTACACTATAACTGCAGACCTTGACAGAGTTCTGAACAAAATAAAAAAAAAACTTTCCCATCCACAAAAGGTAGAAAACAGTTTTTGACAACCCGAGTAAACATGTGACATCACTGTGACGGCACCATACAACATGGCTGCACCCAGCTAAGTTAAACAGTGCAGGCCCCTTCGTCTGTAAATTTTACCTTTTATGTTTATAAGTATTCAAGTCACTGCCTCTTTTTAAGACTCGTGCATCATTTATTCACTTTGTAGTCCTTGTCATAGGTGAACAAGATGCTGAAAATGATAGTGCTGAAAACTAAAACATGGATTTTCATGCAATTGTGAGACTGGTTGTGTCCGACGATCCATATTGAAATGTGCTACATCAGTAATACTGTAAGCTAGCGAGGACTGTTGCATCGGCAACAGCAAGCTCGCTGCAGCCACACTTGCCCTGCTTTCCGTCCACCTTACTTCTTTCCCTACCTTTTGACCGCGGGGGTCAGGTCCAATGCAAAGCGAGTCAAATGAAAATGAAACAAAAGACACGACTCTGGTGGTGCGAAGCAAGGCCAAACGATTTGAGAGCTCCCGTTGCCCTGCCCACCAAGAAAGGGGAGTTGGGTGAGGGGAAGTATAGGGTGGGGGGACGGGAACTTGACTAAGAGGGGGAGGGGAAAAGTCCTCTTCCTCCCTTACCTTACGGAGAAGGGAAGTGGACTTGACACACCATTTTACCAAGCACATGCCGTCCTTCGACGGGTTACCAAGTAGCCTATAGAGCAGTGACATTTGCCGCCATATTGGCACCAGTATGGGTTTTGGAGGGCATAACTACAAGGTACACCACATAAAAATGGAGGGAAAACACCGGAAGAGCGGATTTTTAGGCTTAAAATAACGTTGTTTTCTCCAACAACAAAAATCGCGCGCTTTAGGTCTAAGAAATCACTCTTCACAGCATCGGCTTCAGTATGACGCCCTTCTGTTTCTCTCTGCAGTGCCCCTTGCAGCTAACCCATTAAGGCTTCAGCATAGAGTTATATACAATAATACTTCGTCGTGTCACTGCTCTATAGTGTCTCTTAGTTTCAGTAATACAACACTTTGCTTTCAAACGATAATTTAGAGCTAAATGTCTGATTTTAAACGAGCCGATATTCGTACAGTTGGTACGTATTTTTTTTCCTGCCTTCAGCTTGGTTGCTGCGCCATTCACACTGGGTTCCATTTCGATAAATTTTTCGACGTCTCGACCTCGTGTTTTGACTTCTCCAACAAAGGTAGTTGAAGAAACGCATTACCTCAGTCAGCAAATGGCTATGATAAAGACGATGACGATGATAATGATGTTGATGATGCACATGGTGATGATGATGATGCAACTGATGGGTGTACGATGTTGGTTGGTAAATCTAGATGGAAGTTGTGCTGTGTGGCCTCTCTCTAAAGGCTACGTGTCATGTCGTGGGTTTATTGCAGTTTCCGAGTTGAGCACCTTAGAGTGTTTTTACATTCAATCTGTTGGACTTATTTCGCATGCGAAGACTAGCTGAAATATGTTAACCATCTCAAGAGCTTTTTTGTATTGATTGTTTCGGAAATATAGCTTTTTGTATTTTATTAGTTTCAGTTTTATCATAATACAGATGCCGGCGACGGTCTGTACGGGTAGGTAAGCTAAGAGACATAGTTAACGTGACGTACGTAGGCCTAAAACAATATACTTTGCATTTCAGCGTACAAGAGATGTCCCCCTTTAATTCGAGTTTTCCGTTTTATTTCTCTTTGATCCAAAACGGTTCGATCGAGCGTCTACCTTGTGATTTTGCTGTAATTACATCTTTTGCTTGTTTGATGTTGACAGAGTAAACTGAGGGTGGAATTCCCGTTCGGATTCGACTTTGTAGTAAGATTGCTGCAAACCTGTGTTCTGACCATTGATGGCATGAATGATCATAATATAATGGCCGTTTGTAAACAAACATAGTGAATGATGGAGAGCTTTGTCACGAGATCTCGTGACATTTGCCTAATCCAATGAACGTGAACCATCCAAACTGGTGAAATGTCGAGCCAAAATGTGATCTAACATTCTATGTTCGGGTTTCAGAGGAAACTGACGTCGTCTCAACCCTGTGTTATGCTAAGCGATTTAGTGTGGTGAAAAGCAAGTGCGTAGTCGCGAGATGGTATCAGCCTAAGACTGTGATCTGCGTGATCATCCAAATTGCGTAGTCGTTCTTAAGTGTCCTCGTCCTATAATCGACTGTGGATACTGACTTGTTCCCAAATGTTGGATAGATTCGTAAGACTAATTGTAACTAAAGTTCGTTTCCTGACCTATTAAAGGGATATACCTCCCAGCGCCATTTTTCAAGATCCACCACATCAAGTACGGCCCCAAAAGTCTATTTACTTACCGTTAGTCTTTCCCTTGCTAAAAAAAAACCGTTTAAAAATGTGGCGTCTAGGAGAATTTCTGTTGAATATTGTTAACTATATTTAAGAATGACCCGTAACTATAGGATGCATTGCGCACGTACAATAATCATGACGTTTCATCTCTGTGTGTACATCTACTAATTTTCTAATAATTACCATGAGATCTAAAATCTAACAGACTAATGCGGTAAAAGTTAAAATTAATTATTCCAATAGATCGCCGAAGCAAAATTATAAGACACTAGCCTAGAAAATTATAAATTGTAATTTTAAAATACGAGAATCATTCCGGTTTGTGACGACACACTCGTTAACTTGATTCTGTCTCGTGTACTATTCCCAAAGCCAACCGAGACAGCAGCTATGCGAGAAACGCAGCTACCACCCCAGCCGACCTTGGCGTTGTAATTGCTCGGATGACGATCTGCGTGTAGCTGTAATTTAGCACGCGGAATGTTATAAGGCAGGCCGGGTGTCCCTTTAAACTGGTCCAACTACAAGAAGTTTACGTGTCGATTCCTTCAGGCGGATGGTGGCAGCGTGGATCGTTTTGTGCGCTATATAAAACACGTGGTTAGAATGTTGCGACTTTCGTTGAATATCGTGCAGAGCAGCACCAGACATATCAACTTTTTGGCCCGCCTTCCAACAAATAAGTAACCCTCAACTTCAAAGTCGTGCAAGAATGAGATTTTTTGGTGATTGGTGAAGGGGGGGGGGGAGATGTGGAAGAGTGGGGTCATACATCTAGATACTTGTTGCTACTATTTTCGTGTTTTTTTTCAAGTTATTTACCCTGGTTGCAAGCCCACAGCATGGCACGTTGTCAGCCAGCTTTCACGATTTTGCTTGTTCACGTAATCAAATCAACAACCAGGGTATGGGCTCCACACACCTACACCCTCTGTGACTAAACAGAATTCACAATTTTGTTGGACACATTTGCGAACTTTAACAGTACAACGAAGAAACACAATGAAGCCAGCATTGTGAACAGCTAAAGAAGTGAGCAGAAATTAATGACGAAAAAATTCACGTACCAATTGCTGTTCATTTGGCATTCTCTGTTCGCAACAGTGGCGTGTACACCATAGAGTCAGACTGGCAGGTACCAGGGGCCCACTTGCTTTGGGGGCCCCAGCCCACCCATCAAATGCAAGCAAACTTAAAAGCAAAGTCTTAAAACCAACTGTTGCTGAAGATATTGGGTCCAAAGTTAAAAATTTTGCATAATTTTAATGTGGATTTTCAAAAAATTTCCCAACTTCTGGGGGGTTTCCCCCCATACCCCCTCCCTGGGCCGCATTATAATCAATCTTCCCCACGCAGGGCCCACCCTTAGTACTGTGCCATGGGTCCACCCTAGTCTGTACACTCCACTGGTTCGTAATGTTGGCTGCATTGTGCTTTTTGTTTAATGCTAACATTCAGGGACGTGTACACAGGGGGGGGGGGGGCTCTAGCCCCTGCCCTCATGGCAAAATGCCCCTTTTTCTCTGAAAAAAGTGCCCTTTTTCGGGAGCGGTGGTGTAAAAGAACTTTAAAAACGCAAAAAAAAAGACAATAACTGCTACGAAAGTTGTGCAAAAGAGGCGCAGATATGGTTAAAAATCCCACAAAAAGGGGGTAAAAAGAGGTTAAGACACCAAAAAAAAAAAAAAGTCACCAGAAAAAAGTAAGTTTGCCCCTGACCTCTCGGGGGCCTGTGCACGTCCCTGCTAACATTAATTTGTAGCTAATTTCCATTTCTTGAAATATAATAATCAATAATAGCTAACCAGAAAAGGGTAGACGCTTCATTTTATGACCTAATTTCAACGGCGTAGAAAAAGGTGAACAACTGAAAAGGCCCAACCCCGTTCAGACCAAGTTCGGGCCGTTCAGACTTGATAGTTCTCCCCTGAATGTGAAACGTATTTGTTCTGCTATTCAAGTGTTTATTCAAGACTGGTAATACACTGGTAATAAATGTTTCTTAATCTTCAGTTTCTAACGACGGCAACGTGTAATACGTGAGTAGTCTGCCAACGTAACGTGTGATAATTTGACGTCTTGACGCATGTGACGTCGCTTCAAATAGTGTGCAAACCTCATTCGTGCCTAAACTCGTTTTACCCTGCCCGATGAAATTCGAAGCTCAAACCTTACTTGCTATATATAACAACAACAATGCTACCGACTATGGCTACGCGACCAACCAGGGCAAAATGTTGATGTTCTGCTGAGAGCCATTCCATCTATGTAGAAAAAAAAAAGGGTGGTCTATGCCGTTTCTTAGCCTCAGAGTGAAACCACAGAGTGAAAATCAGGATACCATTTTTGCTATCAATTAAAGCTCAAATTGATAAAGAAAAAGATATTTAACGATCTTTTAAACTGACCACCTGTTAATACCTAGTCCTTTAATGGTGACGTGCTAGTCGCGGGAATAGTCCAGAATCCTGCTGACTATTATCACTCGGCTTTGCTTTGCTGGCGACCATCTGGGACCCTTAACTAAGCTCGCGTTGAGCGTTTTTTTTTTCGGTATCGTGTAGCTTGTTTATGACTCGAGGTATCCTATGACCGCCATCTCAAAATTTATATGAAGGCTAACAGACTTTCTGGTCAGACGTAAAGAATGCATCTTGTTTGAACAAGCCTACGGCAGGGAAGCCCTCGGGTTGCCCATCACAGGGATAATGTGATGGGCAACTCCTCAACTCCATTCCGGGGGGGTGGGGGGGGGAGATCTTTTATTTCATTTTATTTTCTTCAAATGATTTAATCATGAAATGCGATAAAATAAAATAAAATTAAATGAAATGATGAAACCAGCTAAAAAATTCCCTCCTCCCCCCCCCCCCACTGCGGGAATGAACTCTATAAAAAAAAAAACATCGTTTAAAAAACTTATTTCTTCCATTCTCGCACAATTTCAAACCAAGATACACACAGTATTTAGCTAATTTTCGATTCTTCAGGCTCTTCCAAGGACTGAAAACACCTTGGAATAGCCTGTTTATAGCAGTTTTTGTTGAAGAAATTTTGCGAGAATGGAAGAAAGAAGTTTTTTTTAAATGATGACGTTGGTTTTCAAAGTAATAAGTTACCCGTAACGGAATTTTTAGCGAAAAATACCGTCATTTTCAAATGAAATTTTTTTGCTAGGAAATTCAATTTATTGGGGGGGGGGGGCGACTCCTCAGCTATTCAGTGGGAGTCGGGGGCGGTGGATGAGTGAGCACTTCTGACTGGGATAGTATAGTATAGAAGTGAATTTCATGGCTCACGGATAATACAAAAAATTCGGGTAGTAAGAGTGCTATCTAAAGGAAGTAACGGGTTTGCAGAATGCTATTCAGGGACGAGGAAGAAAGGCGGTATTGAGGACGAACTAGAAGTTGGACGAAAAGAAGAAGCGGCGGAAAAGAAAAAGGGAGAGAAAGAGAGCGGGCAAGTGATAGCTTCTTTTGCCGGTTAGGCGACTACCATCCGACGACGTGATCAGTATTCCCACGACGCATTCACGCCAAGCTTGAAGCCTGAACAATCTTGCCATCGGGCTTGGAAAGAGGGATTTATAGCCGCTTCGGGAAAATGTGGGCTCTCTTTCCCTGCCATCGGATAGTAGTAGTATGGGTACTGAAGACGAGATATAGGGGTGGGGGAGGGAAGAGGGGGGTGGGTTGGCAACGGGATAACTTGCTCGCAGACACCGGGATCTGGACAGAGCGGTAACACGTGCAAGCGCATGCTGGCCGCGTGCCGACTTGATCGTTTTTTCCCCTTTTCTGATTGCGGCCAGGCTTATCTGTTCCCGAGTTCGTGCACTGGTTCGGGCAGGGGCGTGGGTGGTATGGCAAAAAGGCAGTGCAATGTTGACGGACGTGCTCGCCCCCGCGAGAAGATAGGGGCACAAGAAGAGGATTCTAAAGTCCTGGAGCAACCCTCTTCTTCAAGCCGCTGATATGGAGGAACTATTTTTTTTTATTTTTCCGTTTCCGTCTTTCTTTCTACGTTCCTCTTTTGGTACAAACCCGTCTTTTTTTATCTCTGAAAAAGCGTGGACATGACGTCTTGAAAGCCGAATCGCTGAAGTGTTTGAGAAGAAAAACAGTCACCAACTGTGGTTAAGCAACTGCTGATGAACTACTTTATAGTGAGATTCTTTGTGAAATTTCGCTGGAAGAAACCTCACCGAAGTCTGTGAATGTTGGGCCCGTTACTCCGTTGTTGATAAAGTCTTCTACCAAGCGCCAAGCATGGACCGTGTCCATTGGTTTTCATTCTACAAAACTTGAAAGACACTTTCACAACAGAAAACAAGTTAAAGGGATACACCTCCCAGCGCCATTTTTCTCGATCCTCCACATCAAGTACGGCCCCAAAGGTCTATTTACTTACCGTTAGTCTTTCCCTAGCTAAAAATACTTTTTTTAATGTGACGTCTAGGAGATTTTCTGTTGAATATAATGGAACTTTATTTACGAACGACCCGTAAGTATATGATACTTTGCGCGCTCATTATAATAACCATGACGTTTCATCTCAATGTGTGCATGTACTAATTTGCTAATAATGACCGTGAGATCAAAAATCTAAAAGCGTAATGCGATAAAAATTAAAATTAGTTATTCCAATAGATCGCCGAAGCAAAATTATAAGACACTAGCCTAGAAAATTATAAATTGTGATGTTAAAATACGAGAATCATTCCGGTTTGTGACGACACGATTAATGCGTTCATGCTGGTTCGTCTAGTAGGCACAATGCCAAATGAGACAGAAGAACGCAGCTACTACCTCAGATGACCTTGGTGTTCGTATTTGCGCGGAAGGCGATCAGCGCGGTTTGTTATAAGGCAGGCAGAATATTATACGGCAGGTCGGGTGTCCCTTTAAATGTAAAGATGACCAGCACGGACTGACGTAGTGTAACTAATTCCATGGTCTTTATAATTTGTCCGATCATGATTCACTCGTCTTTTTAAACCATAGCCAATGTACTGAAATAAAATTCGATATTAGCCTACAGTATCGTGTGTTTTCCGAAGGCCTATTTTCTAATGCTATTTGCTACGTTAACACTAATGTTTGTGATTTATTATTTGCCAGATGCTATACTGCCAGTACAAAAATTCTGGTTGCAAGACACTTAAATACGCGGCTCC
>JAHWFP010112392.1:83708-108710 GCA_023313725.1 Lithobius niger
CGACGGGTGGTCAATGCTATACTCTCCATGCTGATGTAACCCGTGGCTAGCCTCGAACCCATTCCGCTCCCTTTATTTTACGCATCCTAAATTTCAGAGAACAAATCATATGAACTCGACAAGGAATTAACGAGAAATGCGAAACCATGAACGAATTATTAACCAAGCATTATTTCTGAGCAAACGTCGTAAGAAATTATTAATTTCGTCAAGAGGGGCTCGCACTTAACCCTACTGCTTCTACCAGACGCTGCTAGAAGACGAATGTAGGAATTATTTGCAAAACTGACCAAGCATAAACAAGTTCGTCGGGCACAAACCGCATTGAGCAGAACTTAATAATCATTTCACAATCGAATAATTGCGTCCACTGTTTAATTCAGTGTGGAGGGGTGACAGTTAGCCATAATGTAATGGGTTTGGGCACTACTGCTAACCTGGTTTGATAAAAGACACACTGTGTTATGGCGTGCCCGTAACTCCAGGTTCAAAGTTTTGAATTACAGATGTAAAATTTTCGACCAAGTAACCCCTTTTCATACAAGAAAACTAAAACTGACTGACTGAAGTTTTTTTTTATCAACCCATGTATGAAATAATTTAAATGCTAAGGCTTTGAATGAAGCCAAATAGATGTTAGCTAGACTAACAAGTACAAACATTCAGATTTTTCTTTTATTCCTGAAAAGCTTTCCAACCCCAGTTCTTAGTCTGTTGCTAAAATGTCCATTTGTCTTTATGTCCTGTATTACAAAATAAAGGCCAAAGCCGTTGAAAGAGAGCTGCGGACAAACCAACTTCCAAAAGAAGCGGGTGAAGCGAGCGAAATTCTGTGCGTTTGCAACGAGTACAGAAGGTCAGCTTGGTATGTCAAAGTATCACGAATTAGAAAACAAAAACAAACTCGTTTGATGTTTAAGGTAAGGTTTAACCGAAGTCAAAACAGCAAAGGAACACAAATAAACTTTCCTGTAACGTTTTACATACCGCAGTGTTGCTGTGATGTTTAGTTCACGTGAAACCTTTAGATGCAATTCAACCATTAGATGCATTAATACAATTGTAACCATAGCCGAACATTCAATATTATTGTAAGAATCATAGTGTGTAATGTAGGCTACACATCCACCGACTTTCGGGGCTAAATTTTTCAGTATTCTACAAGTCTAGTCGTCTCCTTTCCGTTCTTCGTATTGATGATATGTACGCCACTTTTCAAGATTTCAGATTCCAGATTTAAGGACTGGTATTTCATTTTTATTTTCAACGACATTTCTAGGTTTTCAAGGAGTCGCATGAACCCTGAATTATTTAATCTGTAGGTCTGTACTAAGCACGGGCCACCGCGAGCACAACAGCTTGGCCGCGCGGCCAGGTCGCTGCGGCCAGCGAGAATGCTTACGGTCTATGTCGCAACGCGCACTTGGCAGCAGCGACCAGCCTGTCGCCGCGACCACTGGGATCCCGGGGGGGGGGGGGGGGGGGCGTGCAGGCGGCCACAGGGCGGCCATACTTGCTCCGAGTTCATTTTTCACCACGCGATCGAGAATTATCAATGAAAAACGGACGTGGCCGCGCGGCACGTCGCCGTGTTTTTGGCCACCACGACCACTGGCCGCGCGACCAAGCCGCTCAGTGTGCGGGCGGCCTTAGACGCTGGTATTTACGATTTTTCAGCGATGTCGTTTAGCCAAGTACAAATAAATGCACCAGTCTGACCTATCGTGTTCCAAAGTAAAAACTGGAAAAAACATGTGAATTATAGCAGTAAGGTTTCACGTGGACTAAACAGTACAGGAACACCGCGATATATGAAACCTTACATGAAAGTCTATTTGTGTTCCTTTGCTGTTTTGACTTCGTATCAGTTAAACCTTACCTTAAGCAGTAAACGAGTTCGTTTTTGTTTTTTAACCGTCAAGAAGTGTTAATGAGAGTTTCCACAGCCATCTTCATTTCAACAACTTCACATGAATTGCCGTGTTGTTTTCAGTTTCGTTAGCAAACCTTTTCGCATCATCAGACGAGTTTTTAAATGTTTTTATTTTTCAAGTCACACCGTTAAGTTGGTCGTGAGATTCGATCCGACGTGCTCTTGGTTGGTAAATGACCACTTTGATCATGGCTGTGCTTGTTCACATTGGTCGCAATGATCAGAACTCCCGGGCATTCCTCACAACGTTCGCGCTGCACGTTGGAACTTAGTCATTCTTCCTTTTGCTTGGTGGTATGCTCTAAAAGTAGTCTGTTGATACCAAAGGGCTTACGCTAGAATCCTCGAGGGAGTGTATTGTTTGCATAACGACTCGCCTCCGCATTCTCGCAGCTAGAATCTAGAAATCATCTGAAATTCCAACATGGCGGCGGTTTTAGCTCTACCAGCTCGCAGCGAAAACAGTCAATAAGATGAGTTCACAAGCGACTGGGAAAATTGTTCCCGCGGGAGGAATTCTTAATCTTATTGTAACGAACCGAAAGAACTCAGGTATTTACTCAAACGATGTTGGATTTAGTTAATCCGGGTAGCGTTGTTACCATGGCAACAACACCTTTGTTTTTTTTTTGTGTGTGTGTGTGTGTGTGTGTGTGTGTGTGTGTGTGTGTGGCTTGTTATTTTAATATTGAAGTGACTTAAACGCATGCAGCCATCTTAACAGCAAATGGAAAAAAAAACCGACAACTTTTCGTAAGATGCGGTTCGTAGTTTGCGGCGAGACTCCACGTACGCGCAGCATAACTTTCTGTTTGTTATCTGCACCTCCTAAAAGCAGCCTTTTGACTTGTAAAACAAGACGACCCCGATGTTACTCGACACTGCGGCTTTCAACTCGTGCCAACAAGCTTGTATTCGCCTCATTTCCAGTACCAACATTTTGCCGGAAGGATTGAAGATTTTTTCTCTCTTTTTTTTTTTTTATCCGTTAGGGAGTGGGTGGGAGGGAGAAGAACATACACGGTCTTGGCAAGCAGCCGACGGTCGGAAATGCAGTCTGTTTACGTGGCCACCAGCTCCATGATGATAAGCCACGGCTTTTTAGTGCAAGACGCAGGGGCTTTTACAATCGAATAAATCTTGAAGGCAGTCAATAAACAGACGACCGGGGGCCGGCCATACTTCCTCCCCCACCTCCTCTCCCCTGATGGATGGGGCCCCAAAGGCCCAGGCCATCCGCACGTGCTCTTGCCCCACGTCCGTTATCGCGCGTGCCCGCCCCGTGCCCACTGTTTTCATGCCCCTTTATCGCGGACTAACCCTTAAAAGCAAAATCTGGGGTAACGTGAAAGGGATGGTGGTCGGGGGTGGTGTCTAGACTGACAGGCACCCGTGCTAATCCCTTTTAAAACCAGGTGGTCCCGCTCGCTACGCCCCCGCAACACAGTTTTTTTTTTTGTCAAGGGACACTCTGTTGAAGAATTTGCGTGGGTGGATTGAAAGGCAGGGAGGGGCAGTAGACGAGAGCTAATAGGATTCTTTGTCACATCCGACTTGGGTGGTTGTGGGTTTGTGGTGCATATTTTTGTGGAATCCAGTTTGTGGTGGTTATCCTTTGCTGCGTTGAAGGTATGCGACTTATTTATTTTTTGAGCCAGCATGTCAACCATATAAAGCAAAATAACGCTTAACCCTTTCAAACAGGGGAACAAGCCTTTTAAGTGAGCTGCAATATTTTGAGATTTTTTTTCTCTCGAGAACTGATCTAAGACTCAGATATTGTAACTCACTTGAAACAGTTGTTCTCTGCTTGAAAGCGTTAAGCGTTATTTTACTTTACATGGCTGAGCTGGCTCAAAAAAAGAAAGTAAATACATAAATAAATTCATTTGGGTTGTGTGCATATAGTGTATTCCTTTAGCGTTGCATTTAGTGTTGTTTCCATGAAACACGTTAGTTGAAATCCTTTCGTTGCCTGTTCGTCACGGTAGTGCAACAGCAAACAAAGTCCGATTAGGATTTTATAAAATTCTAACTTGGACTTTATTTACTATTGCACTACAGTGACAATGAAAACGTTCAAACTAATGATTCTCACGTTTACAACAATGTGCACAGACCCCCCCCCCCCCTCGCCCCAAGATGGTAGTGGCAAACTTTTGGTAAAAGGCACAATCAGTTTTGGGATACGTTTTTACTGGCATGGCATACTCATTGCAAAATTTGCGGTGATTGCATATTTGGTTTCACTGTAAAAGCGAACAAAAATAATTGATGCAAAAACAAAATTGTTTAAAACAAAAATTGCAGGAGCAGTGTGGTAATTCGCCTCCCCCCCCCCTCTGTGTTTACACTACTGTTAAATTAAATATAAACATTATAGTCAGACAGTGATTAAGATATGGGCCAGAACTACTTCTGGGGACCTGCCAGCGGCACCTGCTTTTAGCACACTTTTCACATTCCTATTTTTCCTTTCTTATACATTTTTAACATTCCTACTTTTTTTAATTTTTCACACACTTTTCGCATTCCTATTTTTAATTTTTTTGCACATATTTTGCGTACCACTTTTCATTTTTTATACATTTTTCACATTCCTACTTTTCATTTTTACACATTTTTCATATTCGTACTTTCATTTTTTACACATTTTTCACATTTCTACTTTTCATTTCTACGCATCTTCCATATTCCTACTTTAATTTTTTACGCATTTTTCACATTCCTACTTTCATTTTTTACACATATTTCACATTCCTACTTTTTATTTTTAAACATTTTTCATTCATATTCGTTCTGGTCAATCTTTTTTATTTTTTTTTTTACCTTTTTGCACGTAATTACTCTTAATTTTTTTCATCACTATTTCTTCCTTTTTTCACATGAAATTTGGTACACTATTGTGTAGCTTGCTGCCAAGGAAATAGCTGCATTTATACAATTTTTCTTTGTTGACTTTTGGCTGTTTAACGTCGTAGTTCGATTCACTTCTAGTGCGGTAGTTCGTAAGTAAACGAGTTGTAGCATGAGTGTTATTCCTCCGAAAACGAATTATAACTTGACACGCATATATAGGCTAGATGGCGAGTTCCAAAATTCTCTAGTTGTCCCATACTCTTATTATGCTTATATCTACTTCTAGAGTGTATGGAATGATTCCAAATGGTTCTGTATCTTTTATATACTGGTATCAGTTTGCTCGAGATCCAATCCTAACCTTATCCCACATCTGTGCCTTCGGGAAGAGATGGGTCCCGGAAATACTCTCGTGCATGCTCATGTCGACCGTGGCATGTAAACGGCCCTGTTACTGGTAAACTTGTGTCTCTCCGTCCCGTTGAAATAACCACAGTCTTTGAAAAGTTCGTTAATTCCACTGCTTCAGTTTCGTTTTTCTTAAACGAGATTGAGAATCGATGCACACGCAAATGTAAACCTAACTAAAAGCAACTATAATAAGCTCCTCATCACTCAGCTACGATGGCGCCATCTCTTGGTGCGATTGGGCATAGCTGAGACATAGAGCATTTACGGGACTGAGGTACACAATTCTGTCACCTGATGGCGCGACATGTTTGCCCGAAGATAAACCAATGCTAATTACCATGCTAATCACCAATACTTGCGATGAGTTCTGAAGAATGATGAGTCGCACCCTTTGTACAATGGACGTAGACTAGACCACAGGGACGACGCTAGAATCACTTTATTGGGGAGGCGGCAGTGGGGCATCAATTTTAGCCAGGGGCGAACAAAAAAAAATTGTACTTTTGCAGTGCCCCTTCTAGGAAATAGGGGCAGGAAATAGGAAATAGGGGAAATAGGGTAGGAAACAGTTCTTAACTGTTTCCTACCCTATTTTTGGGGGTATATTTTAAAATCCAGCTGAAAAAAGATGATTTTACAACTATCACATTAACAACTAGGCTCTATTGATGTGACCCCCTGTCTGTGAGAAAGAGAATGACTTAGTTTTCTTAATATAACCAGATTTTTCTTCGTTTATACGTTTGATTTTGATCTGATAGGTAGGGGATGGCGCAAGGGGGCGGGCAAAAATGTAAGGGGGTGAGCGTCCCCCTCGTCCCCCCTTAGCGTCGTCCCTGCTAGACCATGACCCTCCCTTCCCCTCCCCTGCCTCTTACCTCCTTACAAAGGAAACCGTTTACAACTTTACATTTCACAACTTTACAGCTTTACAACTTACGAAGGAAACTCGATTGCAACTTATTCCGTAGCATAATTAATGTCAGGGTGCTACTTAGTACCAAAAGCGGAAGTAGACTAAGTCTTTATTTTACTTTTGTTATGACGTATGCTGTGTTCTTTCGCGTTAGTGGAAGAGGATTATTACGGTGTTAGGGTGGAATAACGGGATGTGGGTGGTAGGGGTTGGAGTTGGAGGGGGGGGGGGGGCGAGGGACAAGAGGAAGACTGTACTGAGTTTTGGATTACAAGAGAACATATGGGATTGGGTGCACGGACACACAGGTGGCGGCCTCTGCCTGCAGCGCTGAATATTTGATGCGGGCAACCATCAAAGTTGCATCGGCGGCCGGTAGGAGCGCTACCTAAGTTAAAAGCCAAAATCTAATCGAGCTAATTCTCGCTCGGGCCCGCCACACGATCCGATGCAGCGCCGGCTGATTAGGTTAAAACGATCCCGGCAGCACTTAGGCTCGTCAAAGAATCATGACTTGCTCTTTTTCACGGTAATGAAGGAAATTGGAGCGAGAAGTTGGGCCCTGATGAATTGCATCGGCCGCCAGACTCTGACAACAATGGAGGAGCGCGAGAGCAGGATGTGACGTACACCGTTCCGCACCTCTCCTCTTCTCCTTCCTATCCTCCTCTTTTCGTTGCCACGGCGACGATGGAAAACGCTCCGCCCTTTTCCTTGGATTTTCCTCGGCTCCGATTCACTGGCTGAATAAGTGCCTTTCGCGTGCAGAGAGAAAAAAAGGAGAAAGCGGCGATTACAGTGTGATCGCATAATTCCACAGGGTCTATACAGAACACCTATATGCTTTGCTTATTTACACTGGAGCACTAAAGACGTAAATTCTCGAAGTTCAAGAACGACAGTTTCACTTTCCATTTCGTGTCTTACTGCGAGAATTCTTCGGAAGCTTTGTCACAATTAGCAAAATTAATCTAAAACTGAATACAACTTGGAAAGTTGGAATATGTAACCAAACTTATATGAACCAGAATTTCTGAACTGACTTGGTTTCAGTAAAAGGTTATAATTTACCTGTGATCAAGGCGATGGATATGGCATCGAAATTTAAGGAACATCGCTGGAGTGAGCAGTTCTTTTTCTCTTTTATTCCAAGTAGATAGGAAAATATACCATTTGATTTTGCCCTGTAACTTGAAAATGAAAATATTAGACCATTCAAATGGAAGCATCCACTGTTTACCATGCAAAGTTAAAGAGTTTTGACCATAGGAACGACGACGGGGAGCTTGCATCGCTATTACAAATGGCTGACCTACACACAAGTGCTGTTAGGTCATGACATACTCTATCAGTAACACCAGGAACGACACAGAGGAGAATCCATGATAATTTTATTGCATGTTCCATATCTCGTTGTAGGTAGCGATCCAATGCCGCCAAAAATGCATAACGTCTGGCCGTAACTATTTTTTGGGAGAACCCACGTTAAAAACATTAACCTAAGTACGAAACAACTATTCATTCTACGATGATTAGTCCCGGCAAGTGGTAACTCCAGGTGCAACCTTGGACGGTGCAACAACGTTTCACGTTCCTAAAGCTAGGAAGGAGACACCCAAGCCCAAGGCCGAGTGGCGTAGAAATCGCGCGTCTCGCCTCCTGACTCAATCTCAGTTCACGTGAGCGCTGGAAAGTGTAACCCTTTCAGCATTGCTTTGGTAAAAGAAAAAAATTTTGGCGATGTTGAATCAACTGCCTGGTGCCAGAAAGTCAACCTGCACACTTAAACTATCGAGGAAGTTTCTTCTCTCATCGTGTGTTTGAAGTTAGGAATTCTCCGCTGCCACCATTGACAAATTCCGTGCGGAATTAAACAACCAAAATCCGTCGAGGTTCTTGAAACGCAAACCATGTTGGTTTTAATGTTGGTTCTTAATTTGCATGTTATTGCATCCTGTTCTTCTACAAATTGCCATGCCTTATAGAATTTTGTAATTGCCATGGAGTCAGGTTATAGTGGTCCCGGTGTTGCCCTACTTCCGATACACGTTTAGATTTTGAAATTGCACGCTGTCCACTAGGCTCACTGTCAGTGACTTCATTGTCCTTGCATGTTCTGTTGCTCCCACAACGAATTCGTGTTTAGTATTGTTATAAGAAACAGCTTCTTTTCCAGACGACCTTTTTGACAAGGGACGGAATATGAAGAGTCACAGAATGGACAACGCATTTATCAGCTTCTGTTAGACGAATGACAAAGTTTCCGAAGAATTCTAAGGCAGTAAGATACTATATGGAAAGCGAAGCTCTGTCTTTCATGAATGTAATTCTTCATGAATCTGCCCAGTAATTCTTCATCTGATGTAACTGAGGTGAACGCTGCCACCAAAGCATTGGTAGTTCTCGATTATGTGCAGGGAAAAACAATTGTTAACGACAAGTATAGAAGTAAGTTTATTAAATTCCGGATGGTGTTGAAGATTTTTTAATGTGTCTTTTTCAGATACCAGTTCCTTGAGGCATGCTCAACACAGCCAACTGGCTGCTCGTTGGTAGCAAACGTTACGTTGGAAGCAGCGTGGGAGTCAGCCGCGAATACTGCTGGCAGAAGAGCAAACGAAGAATTAACCTTCGTAGCTGAACTGCTCACATAAGACCTTAGAAAACTCCAGAATTAGTTACGTTAGTGCCCAGAGCGATACTTGCTGTATGTTAGCACTCCGCACGATATTCCAATGCGTTGTCGTCTACGATGTTGAGTGGCTAAACGTTGACACATCTTGAATGAACAGAGAAAATAAAACTACGGTAAAAAAAAATTACTCCAGAGTCCAGTCGTTTCAGGAATTTAATGATGGTTTTCCCAGATGATTTTGGGGTTTCTGCACGCCTGGTTATCATGCCTTTATCAGCGTAAAGGCAAATAAACTGAGTTGGTTAAACCTCAAGCATTCTGGTTAAAACAGAGATTCGAAATTAGGGATAGATCGGGAAGATTTGGTTCAAGTTAAATGGGCCGAAAAAAGGTAGCAACTGTGGAATGGTAAAAGTTTAAGGCAGGAATGGAGGAATAGCTTATACCAAAAGCAAATTATGGACACACAATTGTTGCAATGTTGTTGTCTGGTTTTATATACTTTTGCTTATACCCCACAACCCTTAGCTAAGGTTGCTAAACGCTGACTAAAAAGCAGGTCGAGCCAGCAGTACGTTACATAAAGATTACATAGTTTCGTATACAAGAGTACAAAATACATAATTCATAATAATTGGCATTGTTGGGTTGCAATTGAGCGATTGTTAGCCTGCCTTACACGGAGCTAGACTACATAACATAGAAATAGAACAGCGGAGGGAGGCTGCAGCAACCAAATGGGGCAGTGGCTTAGAAAGCTTAAGGCCCACGTCAGTCACAAGCTGCCCCACGACCAACTGACATGTTGCTTTCACCCAGATCAACACAGGAACTGCTAACCGTTATTGCTAACCTGAAGCATTCTCGTTAAGACAGAGATCCGAAATTAGGGATAAATTAGGAAGATATGGTTTAAGTTAAATGGGCCGAAGGGAGACTGCACCTGACAAAGGGAGAAGTTTAAGGCAGGAATGGAGGAATATGTTAAGGTTTTTATGTGCTGCCGATAACAAGCAGTCGAGTCGTCACATAACATAAATATACATCGTTTAGTAAGGTTTATATTGACTCTACATCTTTACGTATCAGACTAGTGATTTTTTTATATTCAGCGTGTATTGAAATTGTTTTTTTTTATTACCTTGTACTTTTCAATGATTTTGTTTTGATTTTTTTTCATTGTTTTTTACTATGCTTTTGTTCCTCAGCAACCGTTCCTTTGTTGTACATAATAACGGGCGTCTCAACTAAATAAAGTTAAAGTTGAACCCAAATTCTGAACAACCATAAAAAGTGTCAAGGAATCCTTGAAATCGCATCCAACTTATTACGGCGTTGTGGACTTGCGTCCAACACCATCCGTTAAAATTGTGTTTTACCACCAATTTTCACGGGTACAAAGGTTTGCAGGAATTCGGCGTGGCGCCCCCCCCCCCCCCCCCAGGTAGGCAGCACCCTAGGCGGGAGCCTTGCTCGCCTTATCCTTCCTACGGCTCTGGTATATCCAAACTGGACCACAACTCATCGGGAATAAACAGAGGTCTTTTGCTGAGGTCCAGGTCGCCACGAAAGTTTGAAATCATCAGCATAGCTGGTATTTTTAGAGGAGATAAGGATAAGTACAGGAAGATCGTACATGAAGATATTGACAAGTATAGGCCTAAGGACTATGTCTTGGGGAACACCAGAGGTAACTATAGACCAACAGCTGGGAGCCGAAGGCAAACACGTTGGTGACGATTTTATAAATAAGAATGCTACCAGGAGACCAAATGCAATGGGAAACCAAGGAGTGAAGGATGGTAATAAGCTTGGAATGTGATGGGGAGTCAAACGCCTTATTGACGTAAGGAAAATGACGTCATGGAGTTGTATGTCCATAGCAAGGTGCTGAGGTATGGATAGGAAGCTATGATGCGAAGGAGAAAGAATGTTGAGGTCATTATTGGTTTTAAGAGACCGCTATGGACAAAACGTTTAAAATGTTGGAAGCCATTACGTATATAGCAGACTGACAGTGTGACGTCTACCACTTTTGTGTCTCGGAGTGATGTTTGCATCTCTTCAGCTAGTGAGGAAAGATACAAGATTAAATAGGAGTTTGGCTACTTAAACTTTCTGTTTCTGTGATATTAAATACAATCATTCCTCGACGTCCCCATGGTTCTTACTCGAATCTTTCCTTTCTCTTTTTTTTTTGTTTTTCTCAGGCCAGACGCAAACTGATTCCCGGCGACCAGCAGAAGAAGACACGAGAGTCCCACTTTGGACAACACCAATCGTTGGACCATTCGTCTTCGGGCAGATGATGACTGAGGCTCCGTCGGGTCAGTCCGAGGATGCTGCGGCAAGAGGAGCCATCAGCCATCCGACGTAGGGTCCTCCCATCATCAGCAAGCACCAGACGTTTTCCGCCTCGCCAAGCTAAGCTCTCTTTTCTTTTCTAACTTCAAATTCCCTTCCCCTACAACCCCCCTTCCTGTCCCCCTCCCCGCCCGCGCCCCCCTCCAGCACACCGCAGCAGAGAGAAGCTCTCTCGTCTGCCCCCTAATTTGATAAATGCCCATCATTGCGCGCGATCCAATTTCACGGGCCGCTTCCGCCCGACTTGTTATGATATTTCGATTTATAGGAGGCGCTCTCCGTCTGATGGTGGGATTTATCACCGGCCATAAAGCACGAGGCCCCGGCGCCCGCCCTCCGCTGTCAGCTCCGCGGCCGACGCTACAACGGAAGCCTTTCGCAAATTTGCACGCCAGAGGTC
Organism: Lithobius niger; assembly: GCA_023313725.1. Lineage (NCBI taxonomy): Eukaryota > Metazoa > Arthropoda > Chilopoda > Lithobiomorpha > Lithobiidae > Lithobius > Lithobius niger. Next base: position 95,227 of record JAHWFP010112392.1, read on the forward strand.
AGGGCAGGCAAGCGCCCGCCGATGACGTCATCCCACGTCACGTCACAACGTATGATCAAGGGCAAAAGAAGAGCAAAGTGTTGTTGCATTATCGCTGTTTGCCTGGCTCAACTCGAGATTTCTAACGTGAAACTTAAAGTCGACTATACACTTACGGATGAGAACCTTCAGAGTTGGCTATAGGGCAGTGACACGACGTAGTATTATTGTGTATAACTCTATGGTGGAGCCAGTTACTGGGTTAGCTGCAAGGTGCACTGGTGGGAAAAAGGATGGTCGTCTTACTGAAGCCAATGCTATTAGACTGAATTTCTTAAGCCTATAACGCATGATATTTGTTGTTGGAGAAAACAACATTCTTTTAAGCCTAAGAAATCCGCTCTCAAAGCACTGTCTTGACTAGAAGTGCCGTTTTTCCCTTACATTTTAATCTAGTTCACCTTGTAGCTATGCCCACCAAACTGTATCTCGTAGCCAAAATGACGTCACATGACGCTGCCCTATTGCTCACAATCCGTAATCGTAGGCTAGATATACAATGCACCAGTAATTTGAGGAAAATATCTGAGCTTTAAAGGTACATTCCGCCTGCCTTATAACAGCCGCGCGAAGATCGCCATCCGCGCATATTACCATCGCACCGTTTCACGATACTCAGTGAAGTAATACAAGGCCAACTAAGATAGTAGCTGTGTTCTTCGCAGCGAGGAACGCAGCTACTATCTCAGTTGGCCTTGGCCGTAGTAGACGAAACAGCATGAACTCAAAAAATTGTGTTGTTGCAAACCGGAAAGATTTTCGTATTTTAACATGACACTTTATAATTTTTTACGGCAACAGACTTTTAGATTTTTGATCTCATGGTAATTGTTAGCAAACGATTAAAAATTAGTATACATGGATACACACACAGGTGAAACGTCACGATTGTAAGCACACAAAGGATCATTTAATCGCAGGATGCTATTAAATTAGTTCCTAATATTCAACAGAAAATCTCCTAGGCGCCACATTTTATAACGGATTTTTAGCAAGGGATTGACTAACGGGAAGTAAACAGGCCTTTGAGTCCGCACTTGATGTGGAGGGTCGAGAAAAATGGCGGTGGGAGGAATGCACCTTTAATTATTCAGATTATTTTGAGGTGATATTCACTTCTGGAGGAAGAACCTAACCGACCTAGAGCGGAATAATTAGAAATGGATGTTAGGTCTACTTTCTTTTATGAACTCCTATACCGACCTGTGGTGCGAGCAGGAGCGTATTGGAATGGTTCTATGTAATCCTGGACGAACGGCGCTCCGGTATTCAGCACGGGCTGGACATAAATCCATTTCAACTGATTTGAGTCAATTACGTACACATCGGATGAACAGCAAGTCAAATCAAATCCATTTCTACCTAAATACCGTTGGTAAGGAATTCCATTTCAGACCAATTCCAATTGAATTTCACTACGTCGGAGTCAATTCCATTCAAGTAACTGCCATGTTTCAGCCGTGCCATAATCTGTATTTGCTATTTCAAATTAATTCCAGTCATTGACTTTCGATTCTCATTCTGACAAATAAATTCCAATTCACTGACTTGCTGTTGATCCAGTCTTAGTTCAGTCAATTCCCAGTTGATTCAAGAAATATTTTGACCAATTCCATTCAACTCCACCCAATTCAACCTGAGTCCAGCATAAATTTATGTAAATTCTGGCGAAATGTACGATATTGCCGAAAATTTAGACGATTTTGGTGAATTTTGGAGCTGAAATGGGGGGGGGGGGGGGAGACTTGGATTTTGTGGAATTGGCCTAAATGGGATGTAATTTCACCGGCAATTCAGGTTGAATCAAATCAGAACAAAACAAGAAATTTTAAGTCAAATAAAAATCAAATCAAATCTAGGCAATACTGGCAAGTAAGTCAATTCAGCCTGAGCACAACATGGACTGAAGTGATGGTCATCAAGTCAATGCCTACCAAGCGATTTTATAATTTCGGCAAATTTCGTCCAAATCAAGTCAAGCGGAATTGAAGATTAATAAAACCATTCCATCAAGTTCCTAACCTGGAAGTGCCGAATATTGAATCAATTCCACCGTGTCCACAAAAGTGGAATTCAGTCAATTAATTTCAAACCCGAATTTGATTTACGCTCATCACAGGCACCTGCCGAAACCCCAATCCAATCCATTAAAACTAATAGGTATTCAAGACATCTGTCCAAAACACAGCCAACTTAACACAGTATTCTAAAAGTTCAAAAGAGAGAGGGGAGAGTCCCACGAACTACGTCACCATTCGCACACAGTAGACATAACACACTGCTTAATGACCGCTGCCCTATCTTTAAGAAACATTGCCACCATATTGTTAAGGTCATACCTGGTAATACGGTGTTTTGCGAGTTTGGATGGTTAATTAAAAAGGCACCCAATGACAGGGCAATGAATCGCAAGTACATAAAATGCAATAACATCTTTAATTTTCGGCCAAATTAAAATCTTCAGGTCTTCACCTACAAAAAGCACAAAAAACAATGCCTCAACTCAACAACCATCCATTAAAATGCACGGAAATCACAAAAACCAGTCATGACTGTTTTTTTGTGATTTCCGTGCATTTTAATGGATGGTTGTTGAGTTGAGGCATTGTTTTTTGTGATTTTTGTAGGTGATCAAGACCTGAAGATTTTAATTTGGCCGAAAATTAAAGGTGTTATTGCATTTTATGTACTTGCGATGCATTGCCCGGTCAGTGGGTGCCTTTATAATTAAGGTCATACCATTGGAGAGCAAAGAAAACATTACTTTTTGTCAGCCTTGGTTTACTCTTACCTGAGTTTAGTGGCTGTCCCTGAATTCCCAGTTCCCAAACAAAGTGTGGCTGAGAAAATTTGATGGTCACCAAAATTGTGGTGTTTGACAAAGATACATAAATATATAAAAATGTTTGTATAAATATAAATGAAAGATATGAAGACTTCGTGCACAACCCAAATAAATTAATAATATGGCTACATTGGAATAAAATATTACGTAGCATTTAGACAAAGTTCAAACAATTAGTACTTTTTTTTAACAGTGTAGTGAAACAACAAAAATTTGGGTGGGGGAGGGGGGGGGGTGGCATTCTAACGCTCATGATGAAATTCCCTGATTTGTCCAGTTTTTCCAGAACAATACTGACAGTTTTTTTCTAAATTTCCTTTGGTCGAAGGAAGATACATACAGTAAAGGAAAAAAATTTTCTTTCACATTTCACTCAAATCGCACTAATTCTGTCGTATCTTTTTGCTAAATCAAAATTGCACTCACTCCCCTAAATGGTATTGATTGATAAAGAGTACGAATGACATAACTGAACAAAACTAGAAACACGCTTAATACTTAATATAACAAGTAACGTCCCAATATTACTTAGGCCTAAGGAAGGTTTGCTTTCTCAGAAATGAAAAAAAAAAGAACATGATTTTAAAGCCGAATATAGTGAAGATTTATAAATATAAAATGAAATACGAATTAGATATTCTTTACAGCGGAAAAAAAATTTCCATAAAATGTTCATTTTCCCCGACTTTCAGTATTATGTTTATCAGATTCCATGATTTTCCCCGACTTTATCAGACTTGATAACTTCCCTGAATTTTCCCGGTTTTTCTGGTTTTTGCAGGTAGAACGTCACCCTGGAACTTCGATATGTGAGATTGTGGTATCGAATATGTTTTAAATATGCGTAGGAGGACGATGCCACAGACTGGTAGTCAATTCCAGATTAGCTATAATCAAGAAAAGAAATATGCCTAGCCCATTTAGTTGGCCATGGGCCATTTATTTTGCCCATTTAATTCGTATTTGGTTGTTGGTGATGTAATAGATATCCGTGAAGAAGAGGCGGTTATCCTGAAGTAATTGATCGTATGCGAGAAACGGACAGTCGAAACGTCGAGGGGGGGGGGGGCGAAATCTCACCAGCACACGAGCGCGAGCGTGATTTCTGTGCCCCCGAGACGCTTGGTCTGTCCCGTTTCGAGCAAACGATCAATTATTTCAGGATAACCGCCTCTTCTTCACGGATATGTGTTTTAATGCTAAGGTGTGACGTCAAGCTAACTTATCGACTTATTTGAGTTTTTAAAAATTTGTATGTGTAATTTTATTCGTGAATCATAATGAATTTAAGAATGTTTACATACGAATGATATGCAAATTCCTGAACGGAAACTTTCGGGGTTAGAAACTTCCTGTCCACGGAAGTCACAGTAATGGAGGGTCGCCCCATTACCCAGCCCAGTCACCGACTTTTGAGTTTAAAGTAAACCGTATTTTTTTCTACTTTAATAGTTTAAGTAAGATTGAGTATAAAATGCGCTATTCGCTTGAATCTCGTAGGTTTTTAGGTGTATTTCAAAGTGTCAGTAACCTAGTTTTCGTACCGTCGGGACGAAAAGTTGCTGGGTTAGGCTTAGCTTGCGACATTTTTTTCCGTGTTGCTACCATGGAAAATGTCGCCTGTCGCCAATGTCCTTGTTTCCACTGGTTCGTTTGGTGAGCTGGCTGAATTTATGTTGTGTAGTTATGAAAAGCCGGTCATTATGTCACGTGGTGGATTAGGGGGTTATGTAGACCCCACACAAGTGTTAGGTTATCAAAAAAGTGCGGGTTATCAAAAAAGTGTGCGTTATCAAAATTAACACACGGTTAGGCTTAGGCTTAGGTTTAAATTTTTAAGTTAACCGTATATAACGACTATACTTAAAGCATGGGGATGTGTTAGCGTCACCACCGTGCATTAAGTTATGTTGTTGATGGTATATTGTTGGTTATGTGCTGATATATTTAGTTGGTTGCATGGTATACAGACCAGTTAATAGACTCATTAAACTACCGTTGTATTCCAACTATTTACTTATTTCGGTGTAACGTTCTACCACATTGCGCTGCTCCCATTGTATTATTGCCGAACTTACCTCAAGTAAAGCTCGGAATAAAACGTAAAAAAAAAAAACTTAAATTAAAAACACAGACGAACAGCGTAGGAAGACAGGGAGCCAACGAAAGATCGTTCCAGAAAACCTCAACACGGAAAAAAAAAAGGAAGCGAAAAAACTGTTGTGGTTTGTAATCCAAGTCGGCGTCTGCGTAATAGCAGGAAAAATGGGTGTAATGAAGGCTCCGGCGGAAGTTAATAAATCAAGACGACAAGGTAACAATAGGCGAGGAGTGAGAGCCGGTCGCGCTCTTAATTGCCAGGCCCAACAGCAGGCCCACAATAGCATCGCTGCGGTCCTTACAAAGATGGCCGCCTTTGAAGCGCGCAGACCCACTGCCGAGTTGGGCGACCTCACATTGGACACGCGGGAAATACAGCGATCAAAACACATGGATGGGGCCCCCGCTTCGGGACCCCCCGCATCTTGAAAGAACTCGAATTCTCACAAGTTTGAAAACCTGTCACCTTCATTTTGCTTCCCATGTTTGTGTACAGACGTATCAGTTAGCATTCTTTCTCTGGAGGAAGCGAATGGTGTACTAAGCTACTGAGGTGGTCTGGTTCATGACGTCAGCTTAGTACAGTTCCGTATTTTTTATGAATTCAAGTCTTTTCCGTGACAGATTTTACCATAATTTAATTTTGTCACTGGTCGGATGTTCTTGTCTTTTGCTGTTTACATTCAGATATGTAAAAACGGGTTATACATATGAAGCTTTACTGTATTTCCCTGTATTTTTCGATCTCTTCTGCAGCTAGGTTACCAATACCATGTATTTAACTGTGTTGTTTCAGGTACGGTTTAGCTGAACCGAAGTCTCAACAGGAACACGAATAAGCTCACCACAATGTTGCGGCAGTGTTTAGTCCATATGAAACCCTACTGCTGCATTAAAAGGCTTATTCCTTAACCGTTATTAATTTTGAACACGGTAGATAGGAGCCGTCCGTGTTCCACGTCACGCGGGGGGGGGCCCCCCCCCCCGTGGGTTAAAAATAAAACTAAAACTATAGCCAACTACACAAGTAAAACAATAAAACACGACAGTTAGGGAATATATGCACCCCGTTCTCAAGTGTGGAAATTAGTTCAAATGCATCGTACAAAAATAAAAATAAAACAATACACAAGAATCATGTTACGGCAGATACTCCTAAGAAAATAATAATTGTTAAAATTTTTAAAACAAGATTACCAATGCAATATTTTTACACTCTTCCAGTTCTAGTTTCGCTTATATAGGGGTGGGTGGGTAGCTGATTTATCGTTACAACTGTGAATTAGGGGATGGAGGGTTGTTTCCAACAGCAACGTCATAATATCTTGCATCACATTTCGGCGTTCATATCACCGTAATTTTTTGGCGTATTATTAAAATGTTTAACTCAACAAATTGTTGGTAAGCAGGCTTTTCCGCTGTGCGCAGTCTTCCCTGCAATGCTCCACTCACAACATGGTCCAAATACATTGTACAATATATGGTGACATATATTGCACGATATATTCCAAAATACATTGTAAAATATTTGGTGACATACATTTCAGCACACATTGCACAATATATTTCAATTTGTGCAATATTTGGTGACATAAATTGTGCAATATATTTCACAATACGTTAGCGAATATTTGGTGACATATATTGTACAATATATTCCAAAATACATTAAACAATATTTGGTGACATGTGCACAAAATGGATAACAATACAAACAATGATTACAACAATAATTTTGCATTTACGCGCTACTTCAGAGCCACGTGCTTCTAGCTGCAACCCCCATTTTACAAAAAGGCACTCCCCGTACTAGTCTTTACCTGTGTCCAAAAATTTAGATATGCAAACTTTACATGGTGACAAATATATGGTGACATATATTGTCCAATATATTTAAAAATACATTGAGCAATATTTGGTGACATATACTGCACAATATATTCCAAAATACGTTGAACAATATATGGTGACATATACTGCACAATATATTCCAACAAATTTGAACAATATTTGATGACATATATTGCACAAAATGGATAACAATACAAACAATGGTTACAACAATAATTTTGCATTTACGCGCCACTTCAGGGCCACGTGCTTCTAGCTGCAATCCCCATTTTACAAAAAGGCACTCCCTCGTACTAGTCTTTACCTGTGTCCAAAAATTTAGATATGCAAACGTTTCCTAACGAGTTGTAGACGTGTTTTTATACCCTATGAGAATAAACATGGGAGCCCTGACATATAGTAGTAGCTAGCTACCTATACCACGCGCCGTGGCTGTTTGCTGTGACGTGCATATCACGTGACTGGGCTAGTCCAATCAGACGGCCAAACAGCCGTTGTTCTTGTTCGTCATTGGCTAACTCATGGTGACGTCACGGCAAACAGCCATTGCGCATGGTTTAGCTAGCTAGCAATCCAGTAACACAAATCAACGTTATTGAGGCCACGTTTTCTCCACAAAGAACACGTTTCCAAATTTTAATGTTGTGTGTTCCCAAGACACCTGATTCCAACGATTTGCAAAGATTTCTACCGCATGGGGAATTTACACCAGTATGCTGAAATCATGCATAAGCTCGTTACACTTAAAAGACACAGTCTGCTACTGAGCCGCCATTTGACAACAATGACGCTCTAACAAATAAGCTTCAACAACAATAAATCATCTAGTGGGCGGCGACACACTAGCGTGTGTCTAGATAGGGTGATGAACAGAAAGAAGACGAGCTGACGGAAAATAGTTGCTTACTGAAAGTCTAGGCAATAAAAGTAGGGGAGTTTTGTGCGTGGCTATGTGTCTATCTAATTTTCGTTAATTTCAATGTAACTGGCTTTCAACTCTACTAATATCAAAAAATTACTTGGTAGTCCAAACGCAGCCATATATTTTCCTTTCCCTGTTACTTTTTGTTAAAATTGGTCTATAATTTGAGCGATCTTTAAAAACTCTCGTAAAACATTAAATGTCTTTCTTTCCTTTTTTTTTTTACTGACCAGTGATTATTTTTGGTATAGTTGCAATGGTTTCAGTTTTACGTACACGTTTAATGGTTGAACACAGCAGTAGGATTTCACGTAGACTAAACACTGCAGCAACATTGTGGAGTCTAAACGGCAACCTTTCCTCTCTGAGGATGACAACGCGGCCATTGTGGTCGAAATATAATTATGTTTTTTTTTATTTTTTGTTGTGCTCATGGTTTCTTTTTCTGCGATGTCTGAAAGTTGTTCGTGTTCCTTAACAGTTTTGACTTTGGTTCAGTTACAACTTAACTAAAGTTTAAACAAACATGTTCGTTTTGTTTCCTGTTGAAACAGGGTTTTAAAGGGTGGAGTTTTATTGTATTTGATCTGATATTCTATAGATTGTCTGTCACGCACTGCATGGGTCAGCTGTAGGCCTATAGAGCAGTGACACGACGTAGTATTATTGTATATAACTCTATGCTGGAGCCTTAATGGGTTAGCTGCAAGGGGCACTGCAGAGAGAAACAGAAGGGCGTCATACTGAAGCCGATGCTGTGAAGAGTGATTTCTTAGCCCTAAAACGCGCGATTTTAGTTGTTGGAGAAAACAACGTTATTTTAAGCCTAAGAAATCCGTTCTTCCCTTGTTTTTCCCTCCATTTTTATGTAGTGCACCTTGTAGTTATCCCCTCCAAAACCCATACTGGTGCCAATATGGCGGAAAATGTCACTGCTCTGTACTATCATGTCTCTGGAGGTTGACCCCTGTGATCTAATTCCGTAATAAACTAAGTAATTGATTAGCCTAAGCAGTCCAGTTAACAATTATTATTTACTTCTACGTGGCACCTGATTTATACTTCTCGGTGATCTGGTATCTCTGTTTTGGTAGCCTATCTAAGTGATGTGGTATCTCTGATATAAAGGATGAAAATGTCATGACATTTTGCTTTAAAGCAAATAATCGGCCATCTCATTAGCTAAACTCGTTACTTTACGTCAAAAACTTGGTGGTCCATATAGGCCTTTTATGTATCACTCTTTTCAGTGGTGAAAATTTGGCAGTGTTATTTTTTTTTATCTTTTCGAGTTTGGCTCTCTTTTTTGGGAATAAGCGAAAAAACACCACCGGGGGGGGGGGGGGCAGCATTGTAAACGGAGCATTGTTCCAGTGTGGTGTTCTACCTAGAAAACAGGAAAAATTCAGGGAATTTATCAAGTCTGGAAAAGTCAGGACAAAATCAGGAAATTTGATAAATATCTACTACTGAGATTCACGGAATTAGCATTTTTCGGAAAGTCTTTTTTCTTCACTAGTAAAGATTAGCTAACTCGTATTTCGCTTTTTACTTTTAAAACCTTCACTTTATTTCAGTTAAAGCTGTCATCTTCTTTTGATAAAGCAAAAACTCCTTAGGCCTAAGCAATACCTGTTAAGTCCTACGTTTCTAGTTTTGTTTAGATGATGGGTATTGCTGCTCTTTGCTCGTCCCAGTTAAGGCAGTACAATTTTTGATTTAGCAAAGCGATGCGATGTAGTTGTTGCGATTTGAGTGAAATTTTAAGAAAAAAATTTTAGTCTTCCTTCGACCGACAGGAACATCAGGGAAAAATATCAGTAATCGTCTGGAAAACCTAGAAAAATCAGGGAATTTCATAATGAGGTTTTGAACGCTACCATGTGTTCCCTAAACCCTCAAAACTTTTGTGTTGTGATAATATTTTAGGCACACAGTGATACCGCTGACACTGACGACAACGAGGAATGACTACAAAGTTCGATAATGCAACCTGACGAACGGACGACACTCCTTAATCAGCACATTTCTTTGCTTAATCAACCAAGATTCAACTAACATCTTCCTTAACCATCTAAGATAATGACAATAACAATGAAGAAACGGCGACAAACGGTAAACAAATGACATAAACGACGAATCCAGCATCACTGAACAATGACAAAAGCAAGACTAGCGTTCGACAAAGTCGAAATTCTCGCCTCAAGCTAACCCGGGAATCAAACCGTGGATCTTTGCAATGCCCTGACCACGGAGGTAGCTCTGAGCTCTCTAGATGTACACCCGCCTCGGTGCCGTTTCTCGAAGTTGGCTTTGAATCTTCTGCACAGCCCAAAAGGATAGAAAGACTATAGCAACGACTTTCTCCGTCCCGTCGTCTTTTTTAGTGACAGTCAATTGGAGTCACACGGCAAATTAAAACATCCCTTCTTCCTTATAGTATAGCTAATACTATAAGGAAGGCTTTCTCGACGCAACTCAAAGAAATAATAACATTTGATCGCCACATTTAACCACTACAGGAAGACGTGCACCTGAAAAAACAAAACAAAAGCATTAGCCTACGTTAACGGCACACATTAGCGTCATTTAAAAAAAAACTCTCGACACCATGTTGCATGTTGTTTTACTGTCGAACCAAATTCTCCGTTAGCTGCTACTTACAAGAAACTAGCGGAGTCGATCGCTTCGCTCGCTCATTCCGCATCATGCTGTAGCTCTCATAAACAAATGATAACCATAAATCATTCCAACCATCCGAGAGGTACGTGCGCGTCGATCCATGCTTCCAGTAATTTCTTTGATTCCAAGAGCATCACAAAATCCTGTACTGATTATTTCGACGCAAACTAATTGCGATTGTTGCTCACAGTTCGTTCGTCACATTCCTCAGCATATCTACATTTCACCTACATCATTCCAAACATACGATTTGTTTGTTTGCACGTTTGTACGTCTTCTCCTCCAGAAGTGATCCCTTACGAAAGTGAGAGATGAAAGATTGATAGAGCAAAACGAAACTCACACTCATTGAAAATGTTTAGTTTACACGGAAATTGCTCGCTTTGCTGCTCAATCCACGCGTTTCCATGCCTCAGAAACACGAAAGTTTGACACCATTTTAAAACCAGGTCTACAGGTCTGATTTTTCCATGCATCGAGTCAGTTAATACAAAACCAATTTTAAGGTCTATAATATGTGGGTGTGTTGCAAAATACGTCGTCCTTTTAGGTTATTTATTGCGTGCATCCATCTCCAGATCATTTCGCTTCGCTCGAGAAGGTTTGCATGAACAAACTATGACGTTATGAACAAACATCAAGAGGGTTTAAAAAAAAAACTTATTTTTTCAGGGTTTTTCGCGTATTTGAAGGTCATAATATCAAGTTACAGCGATGAAAATAGACCTATACTGAGCGCAATTTAATTATCTTTCGTTTGGTTCTACTCCCATCTTTGTAGGTGCTTTGGGTTCCAGAGGAGTAGAGGTACAAACACACACGCACATTATACGTCCTTAATGATGTAGGCCTAGATTGAAACAGCACGTACAATTTAGGCCTAAAAGCTGACAATTATGCCTAAAATCTAATACTAGGCCTAAGAGCTAACACATTTTTAACAATTATTGTGATGGTTACTATTTTTAGATAATATAATAGTGATCGCTGTTGCAGAACATGAAAGAGGTGTGCCCCTTTGAAAAAGTGGCGGAAGTGTACAGAATACCGGTTGTGACTAGGTAGTCACTGCAGCCGCTTGTTTTGATTTATTCACCGAAACACTGATTTACCCAAAAAAATGGTTTTCGGTTGATAACAAAGATAGAGTGTGGAACAACGATAAAATAGTACGCAACCACTTCTATCTTTTATAAAAAATACTAGCTGTCCCCCCGTCGTAACATACGCCGGTCTAGCCAGTTCCCGTATACCTGAGCGAAATACTGTAGTGGGCAGTATGGAATAAAAAGGGCGCCGACTGGCCCCTGCCTCCTTCTCCGGACTCCCCTGCGGCCTGCCCACTTACATTCTGCCATAGTCTGGTCAGATTTCCCCCATCCCCCCCCCCCATGGTAACCCCTTTCCCATCCCGCACCGCCTGCCCCTCCCCCCCCGAACGCGGATTCACCTATTGTGTGGTCTGAATATCCCCATCCCTGCTTCCCCTCCCGTGCATAATAATGATGAATTTGCTTGCCCAACCTAAGCGTATATATAGATTAAAGTGCTCAATCTAGCAAAACTTAGCAACACTAAAAGTTTAATATCTTCGTTCCTATTCAATAATTTTCGACGAAACTTAGCCAGATAGTAGATACGTATGGAAGGAATATTTATACCAAAATAACATAGCATAAAAAAGGAACACAGATTAAAAACAAAAGCGTGAAGTGTGCTGTAAAAAAAAGGGTTATACGGTTGAAGTTTGGCTTCAAATAAACAGAAATGTACACGGATAAAAACTGATGATTTTTAAAGTACTGTTGTGCTTTATGAATAATTGTAATTCGTAGAGCACAACACCATTTAAACAGATACAATTTTTTGAATTGTACCTTTGATTATTTAAATTAAAACTTATCAATTTGTTATCCGTGTACATTTTAGATAGTAAATTCAACGTTAACCATAGTACCCCCTGTTTTTTTACGGCACACTTGACGCTTTGGTTTGTAATTTGTTATTTGTCATGACGGATCTAGCCATCGACAGATTTCAATGCTACGAGCAGCCTCCTAATCGACAGAGTTGAATATGCGATCAATCTTAATTTCGTAGAATTTCGTATGGAGGGGCGGTTGTTGAGGTTGTTGAAATCCAGTGTATTCCTTTTACATTAAAACCAACGTGCTGCTTACTTCAAAACTCATTTTTTTAATGCGTTATTCTTCGAATCGTAGTCACTCAACAGGGAACCTCAACGGTGATTGGTTGGTTAGGTGTTACTTCCCTCCTTCCCTCCCCCGTCTTGCTCGATACGCACCTGTTGCCTCCATCTCTCATCAACCCTATTGTGTCCAGGTGTAATTGGACTCTTCCCACTAACTTACGCGCTTATTAACGCGTGAGACTTTGCACGTATACACAAAACAAACAGCTCTATGTCACTGGTCAATTTTTTGGCGGAAATCTTTGTCGGGCGCCATGAAAAGTGTACTTGTTGTCGTACGTGTCCTCTCTAGCTGTGTAATTGAAGGTGTAATTTTCTCGTGTTTTCGGTCACACTTAGTGCCTTGAAGTAAATTATAGTGCCGAGCGGTTGCAACCATATCCTGCTTTCTCTAGCTCTATTGGGCGGATGATATCCTGTTGAGTGTTGTAAATTATTATTTTAAATTAAAGCTTAAGATGCAACGTGATGCGATGCACAGGTCGAGAAGTTACCGAATTAATTGCCTTCTGGTCCGGATATGTTTCAGACAAATTTAGAGAGAGAGAGCTCGAAGGGCGAATTAAAAACATACTGTCACCAACAGAAAATCGTGCAAAGCTCCTGTGGCGCCATCTATCGGCAGTGATGCTATTAACCTTTGCAGGTGCTCCCAATTGCACGAGGACGTACCAAATTTTCAACCAATAATGAAGGAGGCACGTGACTTGTTTCTTTCGTTAAAAGAAATAGCGTTGTGCATTCCTCTGCTTGACGCAAGCAAGTGCTAGACAGTGCTAGATACTACTAGATAGTGCTAGATGGTGCTATATTCTGCAGACTTTCATTACTAC
>JAHWFP010112392.1:112296-126435 GCA_023313725.1 Lithobius niger
GAGTATGCAAATGCCACCCTTGCCTTTCTTTCCCTCATTCTTCTGTCCGTAACTGGTGTATGCAAATGCCACGCTTCCCTTTTCATCATTCTTCTGTCTGTAACTGGTTTACGCAAATGCCACCCTTGCCTTTCTTTCCCTCATTCGTCTGTCTGTAAATGGCGTACTGAAATGCCACCCTTGAACTTTCTTTCCGTCATTCTTCTGTCCGTAACTGGTGCATGCAAAGGCCACCCTTGCCTTTCCCTCATTCTTCTGTCCGTAACTGGAGTACACAAATGCCAAAATTACCAGGATTTTTTTTAAATTAAGTCTAGCAACAAATGTAGAGTGATAGGCCTAAGTGGCAATTATAGGCTGGTAAATTCACGCCGTTTATTTTTCCCAATCTGAACGAAGTTGAATGATTAATGACGGCCATTTTCTGACTCATCGTTAATTAAGCCTGCCAGACGAATCTTGCGAAATCGTATTCTTAAAATAACCGATAGAATTACAGCCTCTTTTACCTCCCACGCACTCAAGCAAAATTTCTTTAAAAAACAGAAAATGTTCGTGTGGAAGAAAAGCCGACCATCCGATGGTCAGGCTGGACTGAGTTGGAAGTTTTACGGAGGCAGGAAGGGGAGTGGGGGGGAGGGGTTGACCTAACGACGATTTGGGCTGCTTCAAAGCTTCTACACTTCTACACTCTACACAGAGGGAGTTGATCCGCCATCTATCGCGTTCTTCCTTATCAGCTCCGGGCGAAAGATTTTCGCTCTTCGCTGCCTCTGTTTTCCGAGATCTTCTTGCTGACGGCTAAAATCCTTCTACTGGCCGAGTGACCGTGCTTTATTCGTGGTGTTAGGCCCGCTGACGCGTCGAGGCTTGGCAACCGCTATCGCCGGTTCGCGCCGTCGGCTCCGGTACTGGTCAGCATCCGTCGGCCGTTATCGGGGGCTTCATCGGCCGTAAGCACCTCGGTCACGCGCCCACGCCCAGCCCACCATTAGCACCGCAGGGCTGGCTGGCTGGCTACTCGTTTGTTGTCTTCTGCTGGTGGTCACTGTCTGACGGGAGACTTCCATAGTAAAGTGAACGAAGATCTGCCGATTTTCGGCTTGACCGAAGGGCCAGCATTACAGTTTTGTTCACGCTGCCTACTGCAGAGTAAATAGCATTAAAAAAAAAAACCAACGTGACTATTCGTTTCAACAGTAGCGTGCACGGACGTCCGACAGGGCAAGGCCAACTTTCGGTTAAAGGGTACGCTGAGGCTTTATTTTTCTGGGGTCCTTTTTTTTTGCATTTCACTCATTTTTTCACCATTTTTTCCCCCTCTTTCTTGGGCGTCCTGGCATTATTTTTGCCCTTTTTAGGGCTCTATGCCCTTTTTCCTCGCTGCTGCCAGCATTTTTCATTGCAGTAAAGCAAAATAGGGCACGTTTTTTCTTCTAAAAGGGCAAAAAAGGGCATTATTTTCCAAAAAGGGCATGCAGGGCCAACGCCCCCACCTGTGCACCCCACTGCGTTCCAATATCCTTCAAAGGAGAACGTTGAGGCCCGAAATTTACGGAATCCGGACTGGCTTCTAAGTAACACGAAACCATCAAAAATATTAAAATCGCCATGCCCTTTAGTAAATATACTATTATTTAATTCGAACTAAATATGTTAACCACAGTAAAAGAGTTCTTTAAATTATTGTTATGTGGCAGTGAAGTGTGTTATGGCCAGATCAGTCCTTTCTGGTAGTTTCACACGGTCGTGTGATGTATATCACTGTTTGTTTTTCCAAAAGTTTCATATACTAATCCAAGTCCGGTTGAAGACTTGGTTGGTTGTTATATTATACAATTTAATTAAATCCACGTTTTTCAATTCAGAATTAAATAATTTATTTAATTAAATACATGAAATCACTCGAAGTTCTCTAAAGAGTCAGCATGTAACAAGTATTTAGTTGTTAACCAGTAAAACATGTTCGAATAAATTAGAATGCATACACTTTACATGTGCATGTATTTCTTTCAAAAGATAGCATATGTATAGATTTAAATAACTAACAAATTTACAAAAATAGTCTAAAGGTAGTGTTATTCAAATTTATAATAGCCTACAAAGTTTCAAACGTCTAAATTACTATGAGACTTCAAGCTAAATTATTCATATAATACTTAATTGTAATTTATTCACACAGGCACACACAGACATCAATATGGCATATGCATGCATGAAGCCAACATGGCTTGTATGTGCACTGAGAATTCAAATATTTACAAAAAGAAGATCTCTTATGTATGCAGACTTCCATACATTTTCATGACATTTTTCATTACAGATAGTGTCATAACAACCAAATTTTTAAAAACCAAATTTTTATAATCCTTTTAATTTTCTCTGTCTATTTCTTTCTAATTTCAATTGGCATCTTATTGAGGATTGTAGGAATGGTATACGGCTGTCTCCAAAAATAATATTTAATTTTATGTATAATAATGTATAATTTTAAGATAATAATATATCTTAATTGTTGACAATCTCAAAGTTTTTACGTAATTAAAAAATTATGCAAATAACATACATAATGATTGTTAATTTACCTATTTCATTTCTTATATAATTTATTTTTTGCATTTAATACTGATAATAATAAAATAATAATTTAATTTCTACTTAATTGGCACGAAACTCCAAGGAGTCTGTGTGTGCCAGCATGTTAGAACATAAACACTACATTTTTATGGACATCAGTCAATACATGTAAAATTAAAGATATCTGCAGCATGAACATAACAGGACGAAAATAATTGTAATTGTAATTACACTAGGCCGTTGTAATTGTAATTTTGTTAATTACATTTAAAAAGTAATTTATCTAAGCCTGATGGAGGTGACGTAAGGTTCGAAGAAATTAACTAAAATAAAATCAAAAAATTAAAAGATAAACATACAAAATGCGAACCGTTGATGAAAACAGGTTTGAAGATATCACCATCAGACGAGAGTAAGAATTAAGTTTGTCATAAAAAGAAAAGAAAAAGTTGTTGCCCGATCTACACATTTTTGATGACGTTAAAAAAAATTAAATTAAAAATCTGTGGGCAATGCACAAATCGAATATTTCAGTAACACTACCACCTCTTATCCCAAAGGTCGTACCGAGTGACGTGGTGGGGTGAGGAAAGACCACCATGGACTTATCTACAATTTTCACAGTTGGCAAAACTGAAAACTGAAATTGGCCGTTTTATTTCCTATAGCAGCTCTTTTTCTGCAGAAACGTCAATACAACTAAATCTTTCCGAAACAAAACTTGCTAAGAATTCTTTCAAGTTCCGCTGTTGGAAAGGTAGCTTAAGCAAATACAGTATTAGTTTGACATGCGTTAATGTACACAAACTATATATTGAAACTGCAACCGATTAATTTGCAAACAAAATGTATATTTAAAAAAAAGACACACTTTTACTGAATTACGAAAACTGGCATACTTAAAAATGACTGATGAAAAACTTCAAGTTTGAATGCCAATATGTTGCAAACCGTGTGCTCGCGAAACCAGAAAGAAGCATTAAAATAGCTTAAAACGCTTCAGCTTCTGTGGATTCTCCCCAGACCTCACTGTGGGAGCTTACAAGTTGTTCCCCCAGACCTCCTAATAACTTTGCCGGCCCCCATCCAAAATGCTTTTTGGGTGCGCCACTGAAATTTTTAAAGAAGTTGGCCAAACCTTAAGTTCATTCAGGTTGCAAAATGGGGTGTCTAATCTATGCCCCCCCCCCCCCTCCCCCCACAATGTTTTCTACGAATTTCTAACTCTTTCTGGATAAATCTATCTCACTTTATTGCATGGTTCTTTAGTCATTATAGCCTACTTAACAACTAGAGCCAGTGGCGTAATTTCAAAATTGGGGCCCGGAGGCAGCTGTGCAGTGAAGGGCCCCTTTCTTTAAAAAAAAAATCAGCTATTGCGGCTGCCACACAAGGTGAATGCTCAATGGAGGACCTCTTTCATAAAAACAAAATGCAGTCTTGCCACGCAAGGCAAGAGGCCAATAATGGAGGCCGCCCCTTCCCCTCTCCCTTCATAAAAAATGCAGTTTTTGCCACATAAGACGGGAACCAACGGAGCTCCCCCCCCCCCTCCCCCTTCATATAAAAATAAAACATTTAAGTGTTTGCGATGGAAGACAACTTACTTTCTGATATTTTAGGGTTACAAACAAATTTAAATTGGGGCCGGTGAGGGGGGGACCCCCTAAGTCGGTGGGCCTGTAGGCGGCTGACTAAACCGCCATGTTCCGCACTCACCGCAACGTATAAGTAACGCTGCGAGCAGAACAACGTGATAGGCCTAATTATTATGCGACAAGTTTTCTAGCGACCATGTTCGCGAAGACAGCGGTGATTTCCATTTTTTTTTCTCCTTCCTTTCTTCTTTTTTTTTTTTCGTTGCAGCAGCGTCTGGCATGCTCTTCTCCACCATTTGAAGTGACGTGTCATCGTGGGCTCACGTCCCCGCCGTCGCGTTCTTGTGCGATAAAAATCGGCTCATTTGTAAGTTCAAAAAATTAATTAAAAACCAGGCGAAAGCGCGCGCCTTGCCTTGCATGCTCGTGCCCTTTCCAATTATTTTCGCGCCAATGAATCACGCGCCGCGCGCCAACGAGACTCATCATCGTCGTCAAGGGGGCTAACGAGGCGTCCCTCCTCCTCCTCATCCCCCCAACCCCCATCATCCTTTACATGACAATACCACCTACCTCCCCCCCCCCTTCAGTTATCACCATCTCCCCACCCCCCGACCTTTACACCTAGCAGCCTGTTTCCAAAAATGCTAATTCTAATTGCAGCCATTTAATGTAAAACGTGTAAAAATTAAAGCCGCTCGAGTTGTAAATTTTGGATTCGTGGATTGTAAGAAAGTGCCAACTACTGACAGTTGAGTCTTTACGAAGGGATTCATCAACTGAACTGTTCACAATGAAAAAGTTGTACAAAACATATCATAAGCCTAAGGAATAAAATTGACCATTAAAGGGACACACCTCCCAGCGCCATTTTTCTCGATCGATCCACCACATCATGTACGGCCCCAAAGGTCTATTTTCATACCGTTAGTCAATACCTTGGTAAAAATCCGTTTTAAAATTGTGGCGTCTAGGAGATTTTCTGTTGAATATTGGTAACTCTATTTAAGTGCGTCCCGCACTTATATGATGCTTTGCGCGCTTACAATAACCATGACGTTTCATCTCTGTGTGTGCATGTACTAGTTTTCTAATAATTACTTGAAATCAAAAATCTAAAAGACGAATGCGGTAAAAATTAAAATTAATTATTCCAATAGATTGCCGAAGCAAAATTATAAGACACTAGCCTAGAAAATTATAAATTGTGATGTTAAAATACGAGAATCATTTCGGTTTGTGACGACACGATTAATGCGTTCATGCTGGTTCGTCCGTTATGCGCAATGCCAATTGAGACAGTAGCTACGTTCTTCGCTGCGAGGATTGTAGCTACTACCTCAGTTGACCTTGGCGAGGTATATACGCGGATGGCGATCAGCGCGTGGCTGTTATAAGGCAGGCGGAAAGTTATAAGGCAGGCAGTGTGTTGCTTTAGCTGACCAGACAGCATTACCGTTAAATTAAAATAAAATAGGAAGAAAGGCAAGCTTCTGAATTGAATTGAATTAAATTTATTGAAGGGCCCTAGGCGAAGTCTTGCGTCCTATAATCAAAACTAGGCCATACACCATGTACAAGTCCACACACACTGTACTCTAGGCACAAAGTACTAATTACTATACTACAACTACACTGGACTGTTCCCAGGTTCAAGTGTGGGTGCACTTTGCTTGCACACACTTGCTACAATTAATCACTGATTGGCTTAGCCTAGTACATTATGTTGCTATTCCCTGATTTGCTATTGCTGGTACAACTTGTGTCTGTGTATATTGTAAAGCCAATCATGTATCGCTATGTAAATAGGCCTATGTTATATAAGCCAATGTTCTGTCCTAAATGCTTCAATGTTACCCACTGTCCGCACGGTATACTCCTTTCCAAGTTGTTAGGATAGTTTGCTAGTAGTTAGCATAAGAATGTGTAAGAGTAATGTGTCAATTGGCGACGAGGATGGGATGTACTCATGTGCAACTCATATACACAAAGTTGCACTGTTCGTGCCCTCTCGACGCCAGGTAAAGCGAAACAATGCGCCATAACCACTGCAGTACCATTGCGCACACTTCCTTGTGTGTAAGTTTAATCGAAATGAATTCAATGTAAGCTTCTGTAAGCGGTTTATAGCAAAACATGCCACAAGAACACTTCAACATTGAATCAATGTCGTGTTGTCTTTTCCAGCTGCTGGTTGAAGACGCTGTCACAACTCTTCCTGGGGATGCGTTCCAAGAATTAACGGCTTTCACAGTGAAGCAACATTGTCCAATAACGGCGCGGACTCGACTTCAACCTCTTGTTAACAAAACCTCTTGTCAACCTCATGCTATTTTCTCTGGTTTGGAGAACAATGGATGGTTGATAAAATTGGTTGACCAAATAAATCTCTTCGCCAGACAGAATTTTACGAGTCTTGATTATGTCAACTATTAAACGCTTATAGGTTTGCCAGCCAGGCCAGATTATATAGGTTTACATTCTTCATAAGGCAAACCCTTCAGCGAAATAGACTGCCTGCTCGCGACTCTTTGTACTTTGAAAGGTAAATATCTGTAAATATCACTGATGTAATGGGGTGACCAGGCGTGAACACAGTATTCAAGTTTTAGTCGGATAAACGTCATTATGACCTTCTGGTGTTCACTTCACAAGTGTCCAAGATTTAAAAATAGATATAGAATTTTAAAAAATCGTTTTCCGATATCATTCACAACTTGTTGCACCTGATTATGGAATTTAACCACGTTATCAACAAGGATAACCAAGTCTTTCATGAATAGGAATGCCACAACTATTTTGTGCCTAGTCACTTGGCTCGGCTCCAGTAACGACTCTGGGATGGTGATCCTTCAAGCAGTAAAAAATTCAATTGAACAAAGCAAAATGTATTCCTAATTTTTTAGTTTAAGCGTTAGTAAGTCATGTGGCACACTATACCAAACACATCTACGAAATCGGTCTCAAGATTATTTTTCCAGATGCCAGATAACAAGTTTGTCGCACAAGATCTCTCTATTTTTTGTACCGCGTTGAAGAGACTTGCTACCAATTGCAGGAATGCCTTCTAGAATTCCAACAAGAATCATTTTCTCCATCGTGTTTCCTACAACGGAAAGAAGGCATATGAGACGGTAATTTATAGGGGTTAATCTACACCCTTTTTTGTAGACTGGGGTGATGTGAGTAGTTTTTCGCTGTATGGGAACTACACCAGTGTCAATAGAGTTTTGAAATATTCTTGCTAATGCTAATGGTGTCTGCAGTAATAGTTTCAGCACACTGCTTGAGAAACAGTCGGGTCCAAATGACTTCGATGAATTTAGCCTAAGAATTATATTCTTAAGCAATATAAATAATAAACAGGAAACTATAACTACAATCCCAGGCAGTCAAGCAATAGTCAAAACCGATCAAACCTTTGTGGCATGGAAGAGTTAAAAAAAACGAAAGCTGGTTAAATTTGCTAAAGGTATACGGAGGCCCTATTTTTAATTTATGGCGTGTCGAGGAAGAACCAGAGATAAATAATCTAGTTTTATTATCATGAGACGTCAAAGTCGTAGAAAACATACAATTTCGAGCTGAGGTATCACATATTTTATCGACGATGACGTCATGCCAAAGCGAATAAAACGAAACATAATAACAAATCACACAAATGGAAATCGCACAACGCCTGTTCCAAAGTCATAAAATCATAGCTAAGAACAGGGCCACGTAAAAATACATGATAGTACAAATAAAAATAAAAAAGGTACACATCACAAATGTAAAGACAAGCCAGGTGTGACTATGTTCTAACAGCAGCTTATCAAACAAACTATTTGAGGGGAGGGAGATGCAACATTTCCGATGGAAACAGATTTTTAAGCAAATTCTTTCTTGTTACCCTCGTTTTAGCCGCCTCCTTATATTTCCAACTAAGGACCTTTCTTCTTTTTGACACGGGTGGTCACTTGGTTGGTAGGGGATTCTGTTACTCCCCCCCCCCCCCACACACACACACGTTTTCGGTCCTGCGTTCGTACACGGAGGGGAAGTGGGAAAAGGCTCCTTCATTCTGCATTCTTTCCCCTTGTCTGTTTTGCTCCAGACGATGTGAAAAGTCAGTGGGGATTCAAAAATGACAGAACTCTTTTTAGGTGTCTTGTTTTTAAATTAATTTTCTTGAGCCGTATAAGCAAGCTGAAGCAAACCAACTCTCGTTGAGATGAACCAGCTCAGTTTGAACTTTGCTACGTGCACTTTAAAAACAGGACGAAATGTGACAAAGGGTAGAGGCAAACACGAGGAGTCGAACTGGTAAACCTTCTATTAATCAGGGTCCCGAGATATTTCCTAGAATAAATCCCACAGCCGCTGAACAAGACTGTTAGGCATAGATTTCCCCGATGCTGGACTAACAGGTATGACAGGGATTCTACCAGAGCCTCCTTTACAGTTGCCCACCCATAAGATCATCTTCTTCAGTCAAGGCTGAGCAATCCAATCACTCAGCCATGAGTCTTAAACTCAGTCTTTTTCGTGCATTACGATCGCCCCCTTCAGGAGTGTGTACTACAGGTTATTATGCATGACGAACATTGCACTGTTTGAGACCTTCTTCCAGCATATGACGCACTACGGTTCAACTTAGCCAACAGTCCAAACTACAATATTAAGCTGCAACAACGATCTTAGAGATAGAGTCTCTTCCCCGATGCGTTTTCCTTAGATGTAGCCTCTATCCCTTAGAGATGGGCAAGGGCGGACCTGTACGAGGGTTAGAGCACTGGGCTTTTGTATCCCAAACCAGGTGGAAGAGATGAAGCAACACAGGATTGATCGCTATACAGGTTCATGTACCATAATTTCTGATTGGCTGCCGCCCGCAAGAGCCGACGCTGATGGATGCGATTCGAGATTGCCATACAATATGCCTCGCAGATATAAAAGGCTTGAGGGGCATCTTCCTTACTAGATCGTGTAGCCGCTGAAGGCTAATAGTGGAGTATGGCAGGAGGCGATTATCCGGTGTCGCGACATAGGAGCGAGGGGTAATCGTCTAACTGGAAAATCGCGTAACTGGAAAAACGTATACAGTACAACAGTATAATGGAAAATCGTGTAACGCGAAATTCGTATAATGGAACATCGTGTAATGTTCCTGCCTCGCTCGCGCTACCACACTCGCTGCGGCTACATATAACATCAGAAACCGTAGGTATATTATTATCCAGTTAAACGTTTATCCATTATACGATATTCCAGTTTAGATAATTTTCCAGATTTTTTTATTTAGGCAGATATTAGAAAATTAGCCCATTAGACGATTTTCCAGTTTCCAGTCCGACGCCCCGCGACAGACGATGTCGCAGTCGAGAGCCGCTTAGATGCCTCTAGTCTTACAAGAATAAGAATCTGACAAGAATAGTCGCGGTTGACTCTTCACTAATGGAGGCCCTTAGGCAACTGTAAGAAGATCGGCTCTTTAAGCTACGGGAACATGGATTAGATTGAGGGGGCATTAGTCATTTTTCTGAAGATACTCGTGTCCGCGTTGGTATAACCGGTTGAAATCGGTAAAAAATTCAGGTATGACTAAATCTTCTTCGGGATGGTTAATTAGTTGCTCCGCAAATCATGTTTCATCTAATTTAGCAAAACTGTACGGTCCACTGTGTTCATTGCAATTTGTTGGACTTTGTGATCCTACCCGATCAGCATGGAACTGCTGTAGGCTAATCCGTTTTGTAAAATTAATTGATGCTGTAGCTAAAATACTTGCTTCCTTCGATTAATAAATGAAAGTTCGTTCTTCAATACTTCTATTGTCTCCATTGCCACGAATTATAACTATATACCGGCAGTGTCGCGGTGGTCGACTGGTGGCAGCCTATCAGTATATGTTATGTTACCAGCGCTGTCCAAATTAGAGCAGACATACTCTGCTAAACTTCCACTACAAATTCCCGTTTCTATGAATACTATCATTCGGTCAGTTTGGAAGTACAATTTTAGGATGCGAGTTTTTGTTTTTTTTTTCATTAGTTTTCGGAGCATTTCCGTGTTGCATGCGAGTTACTGAAATGCTTTCCCTGGTCGTTTCTGTTCCTTGCCTGCTCTCCTCATAATACGCAATTGATACAGACAAAGCTGAGAACACAGACAAATACGCACAAAATTTTATCCTCACAGAGTTTATGTCGTTTTTTGAAATCGTGATAACAAATAACTTCGCGAAAATCGCTCCCTCGCTGTAATGGCAAAATTAAAAAATGAGTTGTCTATTTTATCTACCAGTAGCTCTTCTTCCGTTATATCACAGTGGTGCCCAAAACAGGGTTCGAGTTAGTGAGGAGCAACTTTTAAATGGCATTTTAGAGGGCGGTGGAAAAGTACTGACATGTTCATTGACCAAAACACAACCTTGGAACCGGCAGTTGGTATTTCGTGGAATCACTCCTCACCAGACCCCCCCCCCCCAACGGGGGGGGGGGGGGGGGGAGATTCCCTGCGTTACCCCGTCACTGCCATGACTTGAAATTCATCTACGGTAAAACAGAAATG
The DNA here is from genome assembly GCA_023313725.1 of Lithobius niger. Taxonomy (NCBI): domain Eukaryota; kingdom Metazoa; phylum Arthropoda; class Chilopoda; order Lithobiomorpha; family Lithobiidae; genus Lithobius; species Lithobius niger. The sequence goes on from JAHWFP010112392.1 coordinate 123,024, forward strand.
TCAGCAAAAATCTACATAAAACAAAACCAGGAGCTGATAAATGCACAAACCTCCGTAGGACGTGGGAGTGTCCACGTTGGAACTATTGCTTCATATTCCATCCTGGTCGCAAGGTCGTGTAGGAGACAAGTTGTTGGTTTCGTTTCCTCATCCGAACCAGTTGATTCAACAGCGCCAGAATCGTATTTTACCAAAGCAATGCTAAAAGCGTCAGTCAGTTTTCTGGCACGCACGTGAACTATTATCAAAGATAAAACCAAGCAGTGCTTACAAAATAAAAGACGAACAACGTTTCGAAAATAGTCAATTTTCGTCATAAGGTTTATGAATTAAAATATTAAAACATGGTTAAGGCCACCAAGTCATCACATACGTAAAAGCATAACACATTCTTTAAATTATTGTGTTGTGTATTTAAACATGTGATGACTTAGTGGCCGTGCCATGTTTTAATATCTTAATTCATAAACCTGATGACGAAAATTGATTATTTTCGAAACGTTGTTCGTCTGATATTTAGTAGCACTGCTTGGTTTTATCTTTAACTAGCATCGTACCCGGCTTCGCCCGGGGACTTGTTTGACCCCGTGGTTGTTTCCCAGTATTTGCTCGGTGCTGCCTGATCGTTCACTGCAACAGTCGATTTTTGTTTGTGTAACACTCCCTTCCGCCAATCCTCTCCCTCCCCTCTCCCCTCCTCCTTTTATCCCGTCCTCTCCCTCTCCTCTTGGTTTCCTTCCCTTTCTCCTCTTTGCTATACGTAGTTGAACACGTACCCGGCTCCCGGCTCCCGAGTCCCGTGCTTGTTTGTTTGTTCTCCTCTGGGCTAATGCGTAATCGTATGCTTAATGGTAACAGCTCACTTTACCCCCCCCCCCCACTCCCAGTCTTTCGCTGTGGCTTAAGCGATGCGTACCGTGTGAAAAAGAAGTGTGCATGACGTCATGTAATACTTGCCCTTGAGATGTTTAGTTAGAAGGATTATTGTTAGAGCAAATTGTTAGTCGAAGCAACAATGTGCCAATTTCAACTTCTTTTCAGGGCAACAACGTCCCAGTTTCAACTTCATGCCAAAGAATTGACACACTCGCACGTTTTCATTGTTCCCCTTCTGGGGGTCATTGCGGTTGCTTATTTCTGCTATGAGACTTTGGTTTATAATGTAAGAAGATAATCTGTTTCTGGGCGTTTTTTTTTATTCCATAATGCTCATGAACTGGCGTTGAGTCAGGAGGCGAAACGCGATTCTGCCAAAGTCGGCCTTGGCTTGAAGAAGCCTGCTTCACCGCTTCACACTCGTGCAACACTCGTTTAACAAGCACGTGCTGCATGCCTGGACTAATCAGAGCACGAGCGGCATTTTTTACGTACCCATCAACTAGATTAAACCATGATTAAACCTATTCAACGGATTTTTAAAGTGGGCTATCCCAGAAAATAGTTACGACTCGTCGTTCCACATTTGGCCACAAGGGGTCGTGATCCTGAACAAGAGATGGAACATACGTTAATATTATCATGGACACTCCGTCTAGCCCTATAGGCTGTCCTTTATGTAGGTCCTGCTGACTAGAGGCGGACAAACGGATGGGGGGGGGGGGGCACAAGGGACACGTGCCCACCCCCACCCCCTCTCACTAAATAATAAAAAAAGTAAATAAAACATAAAAATTGAAAATATGGCATCCCCACATCACAGGCCAAGGCCAAACTTGGTTTTAGTGATTTTTTTGTATGGTAATAAATGTCGTAAATATTTCAAATTGTCATGTAGGCCCAAAATTTACAATCTCAAAATTCGGAAAAAAAATGCTGCTGAAGATGTTGAAAGGTTGATCCATTGGGGGGGGGCGGCCGCCGCCCCAAAAAAAGTTAATTTGCTAAAAAAGTTGCTGAAAATATTGAAATGTTGCTCCAAATGGGCCCAAACATTTGCTGTAAAATGTATTAAATTTCAGGGCGGATCCTGGTGGGGAAGCTTACAGCGCCCCCAGACCCCCTTTAGCTGTTTATTCAATTCAACTTTTTTTTTTTAGTAGCACAGGGCGCTTCATGTACTGTGCCGCTCCCCCCACAAAAAATTCCTGCATACGCCACTGGTCCTGACAAAACTAATTAAGCACTTTCAAAGTTTTCGCTTGAAGAAGCCTGCTTCACCGCTTCACACTCGTTCAACATTCGTTTAACAAGCACGTGCCACATGGCAGGAATAATCCGAGCACGAGCGGCATTTTTTACGCACCTATCAACTAGATTAAAATCTACTCAACGGATTTTTAAAGTGGGCTACCCCAGAAAATAGTTAGGACTCGTCGTTCCACATTTGGCCACATGGGGTCGTGATCCAAATAATAATAAGTCGCGATATCAAATAATCTCAAAAAAATCATGCACAGCTGCCTATTTGACTTGCTAATTCGTCTGCTATGCCATACTGCCATGATTTTAGTTAAAAAGCAGAAATGTCAACTAAATCCGTGGGGCTACTGCATGAAAATACGTTTAGTAGGCCTTCAGTTGGCTAAGAACTGAATTGGAAAAATTGTGCTTGCCGTTTGATTTGCAGTAGTCCCGTTTCTGTTAAACTATCGTCACTACGATTTGCAGATACTTTTGTGTTAATGATGAAATAAAGAAATTTTCAAAAACAATTTTTTTAAGAATTAAAAAAAAATTCGAAGATCCAAAATAAGCGACCTGGAGGTCCCGATATTGACGTCAAAAATATCCCTAAGGTTCCCTGAATCAAGGGAAATAGAGCACGTCGATTTGAAATGTGGAAGCTTTTCTCCATAACTCAAGTCGTTGTGAACAAAACTGACAAAAGGCTTCAAATTTTTTTAAAACTGGTGCATGTTGTTGCTTTAAAATAGGGAAGTTTTTTGCAACAATACCTCTATAGGACTAGTCGTTTGGGATAAAACGACTATTTATTAGTCCGTTTTAAAAAAAATGTTCCCTTAATCCCTCCCTTCCCGCCCATGTTTGCACACAGCAGTTCATCGTCATGCATTAGAAGCCTAAAGATCGAAAATGTAGACTTATGCAAGCCATCTTCAATTGCTGTCTGTGGGCCTGTTCATATAATTTTAAATTGAACTCCATTGATTTAATTTGCAAAGAAAAGAAAACATTAAAAAAAAACGTGAGTTAGTCACAAATAAGGTTTTACGAAACTTGCTATGCAGAAGAACGAAAAAGAAAAACCACCGACATTTTTTGACAATTTGTTGCAATGTGCTCACTATAAACGGGCATAAAACAGCATAAAATGGTTCAGCTTCCTGCTGCGGGAGCTTACAGTGGTCCCCCAGACCTCCTAGATCCTTTTTTGGCTGCGCTGTCATTTTCGAAGCTAATTGGCAAAATCGTAAGATGAGGCAAAATGGGGGTATCTTCCCCCCCCCCCCCC